>JAYECN010172565.1:0-26498 GCA_035222435.1 Microcambeva ribeirae | reverse complement strand
CCTCTTGAACTGGGGAGCCCAGAACTGGACACAGTACTCCAGGTGTGGCCTCACCAGGGCTGAGTAGAGGGGCAGGACCCCCTCCCTCGACCTGCAGGAGAAGCTCCTCCTAATGCACCCCAGGATCCCCTTGGCCTTCTTGATATATTCCTTGAAGCCACATCCTTCCTTTTCTTTCCTCCTTGCTTACCTGCTTTCGCACATATACCTGCCTGCTACTCCATGTTTCTTCCAGGCTGAAAGGTCCTAGTCTAATCCATTCAGTCACCCAAAGTTAGAGAGCAATAAACCTTATCCAACTGATTTCAATGTTTTCTCTTCCCAAAAGCAAGTCTGAAACATGCTGAAGTCTTAACTGCCACTCATCAGCCCCCCAGACTAGAGTTTGTCCAACGGTGGCCACAAGTTGAGACACTGACACTAGTGACCAGTGACAACCCACTAGGCCCAGCTCGGCTCCTGGGCAGCGGTGTCCAACCAGCAGCGTGGCAGTAGTAGTCATATACCTTGAACGAGTCACCGACGAGGATGGTTAAGATTTTATACCCAAGACCGCTTTTTTTTTGCATGTTTGTTTATACTCAAGTCTAGGATGCTCTTTCCAAGCGCCACCAGGCAGAAGAGACCTCCTTCCAAGGCCCGGTCTCGTTGATGTACAGCTGCATTTCACTAACCATTTGGTTCTCTGCGCTTCTTGCCCTCTTTGGCAGGAAAAGGCGCTTGTGATAGCTCGTCTGTCTAGAAAGGAAATTCCTCGGAGGGTCTTTGCTGAGAACATGCAAAAATCCACTGACAGCTGCTGTGACGCCTGCTCATTCTGGGGTTAGCGCTCAGTATCCGGACGGGAAGCAGTCCAGGAGCAGGTACAAACTGCTAAGAGCAGGCCCGGCTGCAAGGCTTGCCCTGCGGTAGGACGCACGGCACGCGGGCGGCCCGCAGCCGCGCAGGCGAGACGGGAGCCTCGCCGCGCAGCCCTGCAGGCAGCGATGTTCCAACTAGTTCCTTCTCAACAGACACATCCTGCTTTTCCACAGGGGGCGAAGCAAAGCCAAATCTTGGCGTTGCTTTTTAAAGACGTTACGCAGCTGCCAGGCAGCCTGCAGTCTCCCTGAAGTGCTCGCGCGGCCCCGCACACCGCAGCCTCACTGCACTGTAATCATTTTTACAGCATCTTTGGGGAAGATCTTTAGTTTACAGGAAGGGAAACTGAGTCACAAAGCTGCTAAGTGATTTTACAGAGATTCCCAGAGCTCCCTGCTGCAGAGCAGAAGGATGAAAAATCTCTCAAGTCCTACCCATGTACACGGATTCCCACCTCTTCCTTCCTCTCGTGTGTCCCTGCTCCATCGGCAGCGCTTGTACAGACGCAGGAGGCAGCAAGGATCGGGCCCCATCAGTGTTCCCGCTCCCTCCTCCCAGGAACAGGGCTGCCTCTCCGGTTCCTCCCTCTGGGCCCCGCAGGGAAGGTCCCCGGGGCTCCTGAGCCTCACGGGGAGGCAGGGGGAGGAATCGGCTGCAGCCTCTGGAGGGAGGCAGGTGGCTGATACCGCCACAGTCTGGGTGGACACAGGGTCTTGCTCCCCTGCCCACAGCGGAGCCCCAGCCAAAGGCAGCTCCCCCACCCACCCCAGAGGTGACTGCATTGCTTTTGTGAGATGATTTCTGCAATGCTGCACTTTACAGTCTACGATCTGCTGCGGGGTCTTGCATTAAGGGAGCTATAAAATGTACATCCCTCTTCCGCTGTGGAGCGAAGATCCAGCCAACTCAACCAAAGGCCACTGCGAGCTCTCACACGTGCAATTCAAACTGCCCGGAGCTGCGCTCCAAACCCTTGGCCCGGGTTTCCTCAAGCAGCCCACACAGTAAACCTTGGAACGGGCTCCATAAAGCACATGAGGCCGGCCAAAGTGAAATAGCATGGACCTGTGATTGCTACATAAAAATGGCTATATTTTGCAATGCACCTCAGAAATTCAGACTTTTTCACTTGCTTTACAAAAACACAGAACCTCCCTTCTTCCCCTCCCCGTGCCCCTGTCAGCAGACTCCCCTGAATGCTTTCATGTACATCCATGTTTCATTACAGAAACATTTCTTTTTGCTCTTTTCCTATGCTATGTTCCAAAGCTTTTCTGTCAACAGCGCGTTACATCCCAAGCAGTAAGCTCATGTGTGTAGTCAGCTGGTAGGCACTCATCAAATCCCACCTACGGACACAGCCTGGTGTTGAAGCCTTGAGAACGGTCATAAAGAAGAGGATCAATGTAAATCTACGACATACACGAGTGCACACACACACACACCCCTTTCCTCCCCTCACTGCCGAGACTTTTGGCTCAGTTTAAGCCCCACAAAAATACCTTTGATGAGTATAGCAAGCCTGGCAGAATTTCAGTGAAGTTTCATGAAGGTTCACCCAAGGATGGGCACACCAACAGCTTGGTCAGATGTTGGAGTGACTGACTGTGTACATCAACACTATACACACGGATAATAAAGACTAATATAGGAGTGGAGGAAGTGATGACTGGTCGCAGCTGTAACCATGAAAGGTTTGGTGCATTCAAGAACTGGACACAGGCCACTGCAGTGAACACAAGATGTTCAGAAGAGGCACAGACCAGAAAAGGGGAGAAGGGGAAATAGTGTGTGCATTTAAGAGTCACTATTTTGTGTTTCTCGATAATTAGAAAACTCAGCAACAGTTGAATAGATTTACAGCTGAAGTATTAAAAAGAATATTTTTCTGCCTTCAGAGAAAATACCACTCCAAGTGCTAATTTTTATTTAAACAACTGTAGAGAGCAGTCTAGAATAAAATTGCCATCTGAATCTTAATTATACCTTCACATTGAAACGCTATAGTGAATTACATGTAAGATTAAAAAAAGAAGTGATATTAACATATAATGAGCCTCATCAATTACTGTGGATCAGGAAAAGTAGCCCTCATATTATTGAAATAGTTTAATTTGGATGACTGGATGATTCAGATCCTTCTAGGTCATTCATTCAAATCTCTCCAGAAGTCATGGCCACAGACAGATGTTCAGTAGCAGCCCTTGCCTTAAATAACTAAATTAACTGCCCTGTTAGTTATCCTCCAGTTTTGCAGCAGGGAATTCAAAGAGATTCTCTACAGTAAGTGTGAGGAGGAACAATGATCTCCAGCCATTATCAAGCTAACTCTGTATGTGTATGAGATTAGTATGATCTTTATAGCGCAGCAGTATGCAAAATGACCTGCATATTGGATCTTATTTCAGCCAGGATTCAGCCACATGTCCCTATCGGAGGGTTTTCCCCATCAGTTGATGATCACAAACAGAGGAACAACAAGTACGAAGACGCGAGCCAGGAGCTGCTCAGCACTGCTCTGGACGTAGCAGTTATCCTCCCTGCTTTAATATTCCTACTCAAGAGTTACATTATTTCCCTGCTTTGCAGGGATGTTAGGAAATCCATTTAATACTGTTGAGCAGATTAAGATGTTGGATGAATATCGATCACTGCACTCATTCTGACTTTAGTACCATAAATATATAAGCCAATCTTCAAAACACTTTTGATGATCAGCAGTGACCGATTATATTTAATAAAAACTATTTTAGAAACGCATTTGAGTCGGGTATCCTTCATTCATTTCCAGATTCAATCAGCAAAGGAGTGAGGGAAAGTTTGTTTCCTTTTCTGCAGATTAAAGGTTGTGTCTGCTTTGAAACTTAATCACTTTCTGCTGTCATAAAATGCTCTAAAGGACAAACTGATGGATTGGCATGAGGTTGACTCACAATAAACAGATCCCCACTTGCCTGTAAGCGCCTGTAAAGATTAAGAATGGGAAGGGATTTTTTGAGAGGTACACAGAGATACCATCATGAGTAATGAAATACGGAAAACAAAGGCAAAATCTCAATTTAAAAATGCAGTGTGGAGGGTTTATTAAAGACTGGGGCAAGGATAATCTTCCAAAGGAAGCTGTGAAAATTTAATCACTTGCAACTGGATATAATATGAGCATCTGAGAACATACTGTCAGGTGTGATGATGTTTTGGCAGGCAGATCATCTAGATGACTTGAAAAGCTTTTCTATCTGATATTGCATGAAGACCCACACCAGGAATTGCTTCCAGCCGCTGGTTCAGCACAGTCCCCCCACACACATCTGTGATGGTAGCACGGAGAAGAGAGGGACCAGAAAAGCCATGAGATGCTCTGTCCCAGCAATGCCCTTGTTGTGGGCAGCGCGACAACCAAGTGCAGATAATGACTGCAATTAAGTGGTGCGAATGTCATCCCACTCCCCCTGCTCTCTTCCAGGTCAATATGAATGTGTTTGGAAACTACTGGCACAGCAAGTTAACGATAATTCAGATTTAATTTGCACTCTGTCATGTCTGTTTTTTCTATAGGCTTTAATAGTTTAATTTAACAGTCTTAAGCACTGTCTATATTACTGAGACATAATGCATATTTCAGATTTGAGCAGCTGCATGGCACAAAATAATATTTCACGTTTATCTTGTGCCTTTCATACCAAAGACACTTAGAAGTGCCTTGATTGCTATATCTATACAGAAATCAACTCATCTGTCACTGAAACGCAGCCACTTCTAGCTTGGAAACCTCATCAGTCTTTAATAACTTGGGCAAGATAGGGCAGAATATTCCGCTGCAATGGGGAGGCAAGTTGAGCAGGTAAAATTAAGTTACCCAACAGAGCAGCTGAGCAGGACTGTTTCATATATTCACTCTCTTTACAGGAACTTTTTAACTATTTTAAAATGTTGAAACAAATGGGAGTCCATTTAGGAACAGCTTCCCTAAGGCCAGCACCATTTACTGCTGTTTCGAAGAAGGAGGATCCGGGCCATTCCCTGCTTCTTCCTTCACTGGACCTGTAAATCTCTGCTTTGCAGAATCCCAGTTTGATGACGGTCAGAACTAGCCTTCAGAAACAGGAAAGAAAGGTGAAGTCATTGCCAGAGTTTCTCGCTTCACCCTTGCTCAAGGAAGATGCTTCAAGCAGAGCAGCCCGAGAGGAGGCTCCGGGAGAGCTGCCCGCGGGGTGTCCCGGCCGGCACGAAGCTCCGCGCAGCAGCGCCCGGCGCCCTGCGGCTCTGCCCGGGCAGAGCAGCTTGTGGGTCTCACTGAGCCTCCCTGCAGCCTCTCTCCCCAAATTCAAGATTCTCAAGGCCCTTGCAGGAATCCAGCGCGGGGCTTTGCCATGCAGCTTCCCAGCCAGAGCTTTGTCTCACCGGCAGCTCTGCGATAGTGATCCAGGGACCAAGTGAAATAACGGGGAAATAGGTGGGTGGAGAAGGAATGTGTCAAACTTAATAAAGACTCTATTTGCTAGTACATTATCACCCAGGCTCATCACTTATTAAAAGCCTTTTATTTATAAAGTCTTTAACGCCTAGTTTAATAACCTGTACTGATTATTTGAATCACAAAATTTGTTTTTTAGTATATTGTGGAAATGAAACACTAGCATTTAACGTCAATTATTTTTTCTCTCCCTATTTTGTCACTGTTTTTAAAACTGTTGTGATCGGGTGCTTTTCTCAACCTACCCTACAAATGCGGAGCACAGTTTCTGTGCCCCGTAGCCCTGCTGTCCCTGGGATTCGAGTACCATGATGAAAGGAGGAGGATGATAAACCAGCCTTGTCCCCACGCTCGCTGTCTGCGGTTCCAGCTGGGCTGTTCAGACCAAGCTCGCTCCCCAGAGAGGGGCTCAAGGTTCCCTTACATCCAGGAGATATGAAAAGGAATTTGTTCATTATTAATACACTGCCTCCGAGAGGTTTTCTTTTTAATCAAAGTATAAATTCTCAGGTGGACTTGATAATAGGTGAGGATTGGGAGCAGTGCACCGCCAACGGGCCCGCCTGGCGCCGGGGCCAAGGCAGGGCAACGACCCGGGAGTCAGGCCCGTGGCTGGGGCACCCGCCTAGAATCCCGCCCGGCTCGGGATTTACAGTTTAACCTACAGGAGACTTCCCAGGGACAGGATTTTACATATTGAGATGCCAGGGCAGGCAGGTGCGGTAGGCGCAGCAAGGCCCGGCTGCCTGGATGTCACCGTAAGGGCTGTCTAAACTAAACTAAATGTGGTCTATCGTCCTCCGGCCCAGAGGGGCACCTTCTGCTACAAAATGACACCTCCGAATCCCCCGCGGGGCTGGTGGCGGCAGGTCTCGGGTCCTTCACTGAGGCTGAGATAAAATGAAACCATGAAAATACCTGGAGTAAAACTAGAGGGGAAAATAAAACAGGAGGAGAACTAAACACAGGGAAATGGGTCCAAACTGCAAAGCTGAGAGATGTGGATCCAAAATCTGGAGCAATTCTAATCAGGGTTTTGGTTTGGGCTCATCTGTAATTAAAATGAAGCACAAATCTGCCCGAGACAGTCAACAACCTCAGCTGTTTTTGAGGTCTGGCTTTCATTAATTTCATTAACATCTTAAATGCATTCTTACTGCTTGTTCTCATGCTGGAGAGCAAGCACAATGACAACGTGCCATGCACCCGTTTAGCTTTGTCTTGGCACGGAGGCAGATGCAGTAGCAGTCCCGGGGGCACGAGGGCCCTTTGCTTCGAGAATGGCCAGGAGGGAGTTGTGCAAGAGTGGAAATCCTCAGCCTGAACAAAAAATAAATTGAAACCAGCACTTCCATCAGTGCCTCACACACCTTGGGGCTGCCCCAGCACCGCCAGCAGGAGCCACTGGGACAATCTCAAACGTGGAAACATTAAAAAAAGGGAACCAGTGAAAATGGGAATGGGGACACTGGTTCCTATCTCCGTGAACCAGAGTGGTGACAGCGGACAGAGAAGGCACCAGTCTTGAATGGGAATGGGAATGGAAATGGGAATGGGGATGGGAATGGAAGGAAGCTGCTTTCCACCAGTACAGTGCTGCAAAAACTCTGGGCTCATCAACTTCCACTGGACCCAAACTGCTCTGGCTGACTTCAGCTCCCACATGGAGCGAGACAAGCTCCAGGCTACACAGCAGGCTAGAGGGTGCTACAACATATAGCCGCCTTGCATGTGCCCGCCCGCCATCCCCGCTCTCCCGAAATCCCTGGAATAAATGAAGTGTCCGCTTGTGTGACGGTGCCGACTCGCTCAGCTCCACACACAGACAGGTATTTCGATGCAGTGGAGACGATACTTTCCGAGACCTGTCGTCATTGGACTTTCAAACCCAGGGGAATGTTTAATAGTGAAAAAGATAACAGGAAAAAATAATCAAACAAAAAAGCCTTGTACAGAAAAAGACATCTGTCTCACCAATGAAAACTCATTTTAATTAAGCCACCTCACATGCATTATAATCTCCCCATAAAACTTAATATCACCTAAAAATTCCCATCAAATGCAAATTCTCCTCAGTGATTTATTTGTGCAATGGTGAGCCGGGGCGAAAGCGAGCGCACAAAGCGCGGGAGCTGCAGGCTGAAGTAAACAGTGTGTCAGAATATGCAAAGCAAGGAAAGAACAAAAAAGAAGCGAGCGAGCAAAGGAAGGGACAAACATTCTCTGGCTGCAAAGTTACTGAATGTCTAGAGGCAAAGCGGAGCGGGAGGCGCGGAGGGGAATCGCTACGAGCGGCCTCCTGCCTCTGCCCCATCCCTGCTCCGGCATCTCCTCCATTGACCAACGGATGAAAAATCATTCCGGGGCAGGTGGAGGCTTAGATTCGCGGTTTCCAAGGTCATGCCTCAGCTCGGCACTCCAGCGAGGCGCAAGGAGCTGTGCGGCCGCCGGCACCCGGCGTATCCCACACTCGGAGGAGCTGCCGCTGAGGTAATCCCGCAGGAATGCGTGTGCGGTTGGATGGCTGTGAAAAGAGCCCGTCGGCCACCAAAGGCCCGTGCTGAATATTCACATCACACACGCACAATCATTTTTCTTGTTAAGTATTGGGAAGAATGGGAACATTATAAATGCAGTATCTTTCCTGGCTGCGAGTTGAGCTGCTTTAGAAAGACCCGCTCTCCCTCCCCTCTCCCTCCGCTCCACCAGCGCTGCTCCAGCTCCGTCCTTAAAATGAATCTGCACCTCCTGAACTTTGAAAGGCATAAAAAAGAGGGGAGAAAATAAATCCAACTGAATATAAGCTCAACAGTACGATATTTAAAAGATGGTGATGTAGCAAAACTAGAAGCAGCATTTTAAGGTCACTTGTCTATATAAAAATGGTGCCTTTTAGCTTGGCTTACAGCCATAGCCATATCCCTACCCGTATCCATATCCATGTCCTATTATTCAAAGCAACTGCTTAGCCCTGTGCACACTGAAGGGACATTGCAGTTACAGCAGATTAAGGACAGTTGTATTCTGCTTCCTGCATTTGTAACTTAACTTATTATGCCATTTTTTCAGTGGGAACTGCAGACTACTGATAACCTGGTTAGGCCCAATGCATACGAGCACAGTTTGCTTCTCCACTGCCAGGTAGCATTTGTAGTGCTGGCTGTTAAAAATATCTTTATTTGCCTGAGGCACTTCGCAAGTTTTCTGTTGCGAGACAGGGAAAAGGTGAGGATCAGGCGTCCTGAGCCCAAGCTCTGGCACATCCACAGAAAGTGTCCCATTCATTTTGGCGAGTTTTGGGTCAAGCCCTAAGCGAGAACGAATGTGCTATAATACCTCAAGTCTCTGTTCTGAGTATTTAGCAACATGGTTAGACATACAGACATATAACCCTCTCTTCAGGCCTGCTTCAGCCTACACTGAAAATTTCCGACGTACCTAACATGACCCCGCTCCTCACATGCTTAGCTCACTCCTGTGCAGTCTCCCTATGCTCGAAGCAAGCAGTGACTCTATGCAGAAGTCGTTTCTAAATTAATAAACGCTACAGAAGAGCAGAGAATTACAGTAATCATGTCCATCCTTTGAAAATAACCATTTTTTTCCTTGTTCTCAGAAAACTGCACATATTTGTGCTCACAAGATTGCATAAGTTTCTAGGTCAGCAGACTCTTGATTATGAGATGATTAGCCTGCGTGACACATCTAAATGCCAATCTTTGTTCCTTTGTGGGAAACAGCCAGTTCAGACCTAATTCTGGGCCCACTCTAGTGCCATTAGATCTACAGTTAAAAACAAAAATAGAGAAAGAGGGATGGGGAGGATAAGTTGCCAATCCACTCCAAAGCTTCCACTGCATTTCTGGGTAAGCAAAGTCCAAAAAAAGCACCTGTGCGTGTGCCCAGAGACATGAAAACTCAGTAGGAAAAACTTTCTACAACCTAAGCAGCAACAGGCTCAAACAGGTGATCTGTACCAGAGGCCAGAATGGAAATGTTACTGCCCTCAGCTTCTAAACGTGCATGGAGAAGTGTCCTTACAGCTTAGCACAGAGGTCCAAAGCAACGCCTGGAATCAGGAAGGGTCCTGGACAGTGTCTGATACTGCTAACCCCCAGTTGAGGACTGGCTCACAACCTACCACTTCTCCCTCCAAAGATGCTAAACTCTCTGCAGGTACTAACTGGCCAAGCCTGAAACATCTTTCTGCATTTCAGCCCTCCACCCTACCAGTGAGAAAACTGCCATCACAGGGAGGTTAAGGGACGTTTCAGCCACAAAGCAGTGACTATAAGGTGCAATTCCCCTGTGAGCCATGGAATTTAGCTGTTAGGTGAGATCCTACTTGAACCCCCTCTCCAGGCACGTCACAAGCAGACGTGAATGCCACCCTTGGTACACTTTCTCACTTTCTCGCACTTGTATTAACGAAGGTCATTAACTCACATGAACAAACGGTGCTTTCTGGGGTTTCATTGCCAGCACCATGACTACAGCTGCGTTTGCTCATGGCTCAGCTTGCAGATTCGCTGCCCCCACTGGAATTTCGGCAGAGGGTCCTTCTCCCACACAAGTCACCTAGAAAGCTGATTAAAAAATCTCCATATGAAACGACACTTAGGGCTTCAATCTCCCCCAATTATGCATGTTTGGAAGGAGACAATCAGGGACTATGCTTAAAAAACTACACTACTAAAAAGTTATTTTCCTTTCAAATATCTTACCAAGTTTGTTAATTCCTTCTGCTGTTGGTGAAATGATCCCCCATTAACATTTAAATTTATTATTGCTGTTCCATTAATGAGACTACAAAAAATGGAAATGAGGCCTATAAATATGCTAAGAGTTAAAGTCAGGCATCGTAACCGCATGTGCACTTTATGGGCAATGTTTCAGTGCCACTAGCACGCGAAGCGGCGTGGAAGGACGGCTCGCCAGTATAAGCATCAAGCTGAACCAACTTCTCCTCCCCAAAAAGCCCCAAATCCCACACGTTTCCCGAAAATACAGGCTAAAACTCCAAGAGCGTCACCTCAGTCTCGTGCCCCGCTTCAGTGCGTGCTGAGCTCCACGCTGGTCCAGGCACTGCTAAAGTGTCTTCAAGGAAGGACTTTCTCGGGGAAGGTCACTCCGACTGCTACATTCCTTGCGGCAAATTTTTGGATTGCTCTCTCTGTCCTTTGGTTAAAAGCCATCCCTCCATAGACGCATTTCACAAACACGGTTAGTGTCAGGTAGCCTTTTAGGTCCACCAAGCTCCCGGGGCTTCTCTGCTGATCCTTGCTCCAATATCCACGGATATTCTCCACAGCTCAGGCAAAATCCCTTACGGAAATGGCATAACTGTGACCTGCATTTTTGATTATTAAAATTTTATTTCTTGGCTTCCAACCCTTTCCAGAAAAGGAGGAAAACAGTGACTTGTTTCCCAGGGAGCAAGCCCATGAAATGCAGCGCCTCGCTGAGCCATGAAAGGGTCCCTTCAACACAGGGATGTCATCTCGTGCTACCAACATTTTTGTTCTCCGTCGAATTTCTCTCTAGCGATTAAAAAAGATCGATCCTACCCTGTTTGCTGTGCATAGCTCAAGGCACTAGGCTTATGCTAAAGAAAATGTGTATTCATACATCCACTAGCACTACCATCTTGCAAGGAACAAACTTATAATTATTACATTGATTTTATAATTTATTTTCCAGGAAGCTCAAATTTCATGACAGAAATTGTTTTGCGTTGAGGTTCCACTCCATCAGCAAGAGGAGAATTCAGCATCCCCTGCTTCTTTTAAGCATCAGGAGGAAAAATAATCTAAATTAGCTGCTTTGCAATGGCAGTAATAGTAACTTTAAGAAAACCCGGACACCTTCACTAAGAGGAAATAAAATGAAAACATAAAAAGCAAACGATTTAATGAAAGCACAGGCTATTTCAATAAATCCAGTTATTTGATAAGCAGGCTGCCACTGTCAGGCTTTTATCATCTGTGAAAATGCATGCTGGATCTTCTCTGTTTGCTTACAATTTCAAGCTTTCCCCTTCTGGCCACCATTAGCATTTTTGCTCCAGCGCCTGTTCCGAGCGCGACGGCCAGCACCGAGCTCAGCTCGCCCGCGCCGGGCAGGGCTGAGGCTGCTGACAGCCCGGGCTCGGCTCGGTGGCAGATACACGTGGCACGCGGGCCGGCTCCTTCCAGGCTGCTCAATGTTCCTCCCCTTCTGAGCTTGCCTAAAGCGAAGGGAAGCGGCCCCTGCTGAGACCGTCCCTGCGTAAAGCGGTGACAAACATTTAATGTGAGCTCCTCTGGAGGAGGACGAGCAGCTCCTACCGGAGACGAGGCGGCTTGAGAGGGTTAGCGATTCCCAGCTCAACCGCTGGCCGCCTCCTCGCCGCTGAAACGCCGGGTCCCCCGTGTGTTTCGCTCTTACTTTCCCACATCTCTTTCATTTCTCCCATTATAAGCAGATAGAGTCATGATTTGGCTGCAAAGGGCCTCAACCCAACACATGCTTGCGATACTTTGTCTAGCTTCATGGTTCAAGTGCACATTTTTTCTGCTGTGTAAACAAAGCTTGTTCCAAAATAAGAAAGGAAGGAAAGAACCAAAAATGCACAGCAGATTCCAGGGAAACTGCCGCGCGGCTACCGCGTGTGGGCACCGTCCGTGCGGAGCCGTGCGCGTCCCCGCGAGGGAAAGGCTCGGAGGCCGCAGCCTCCAAAGGAGGCTCGTGGGAAGCGCAGCGCTCGCCCTCAGAGCCGAGCCGCAAGGATGATTTCACGGGCGCCCCTGCGGAGGCAGCGCTGCCGGATGTCGTGGATCTGAAAGCGCTTTAGGCAAAACGCGGGACGTAAGATCAGGCGTGTGTGTCCTACATCCCGCACAGCCTCTCCTCCTGCCCCGCTGCTGAGCTTCATGTCCTAAGCCGAGGGGTATTCCCAGGCAACCTCCAAAAACTCCATGGACATTTTGCTCCCGTTGGAGTGAAGGAAGAAGTCACAGGAGTTAACTGAGAAAAGCAGAAATTATTCCATCAAAATGAGCTCTTTACCATTGCAGTTAAGCTAATTGATGCTGGTTGAAGGTCTAACTCTGCTGTCTTCAGATTACAAGATACTAAAAAATGGCTATTTTTATATGCTTTGCTGTATACAAAACACGTGATTAAAGTGTTGGCAGGGACTGATCTCACCCTACTTTATCCACCTGAGAGCAAGGAGGGCTTCGCCAGGCTGCTCAGCTCGCTCTGCGTCAGCGGAGGAGCTCCGCGCTCCCAAAGGTTGGTTCTTCTGGACTATGGGAACGCCGCCCTGGAGAGCCACCTGCTCACGGTGCTGAGCTCCATCCGGGACTACACAAGAAAACTGGCTGCTTGTTGAGTGCCCAAATCAGCTGTAATAAAGTAATCTGACAGTTACAAAAACTCCTGATCGTGATTCTTTCTCCCAGTGCTTTTGTACCGGTGTTTTCCCACTAACTTTTGCAGAGTTGTTCTGATTTATATCCATCTAATCATAACATCTCTCCCAAGTCCTGTTCAGCTAGGCTGAATGCTGCTCAAGGCTCTGAATTAAATCGTCCTAACTTCTTCAGAACACATACCTGAAAGGTAGGAGAATCCCAGGTCATCCTTTATATAAGGCCTTTCATTTCAATAGGTTTTGCCTTGAATTTGGCTCTGATGAAGCCAGTTCTCCCACCAGCAGCTCTCACAAGTTTGGTCTGACACCAGACAAGTCTACCACAAAACAACCGGGTGACACAAACAGCACTGAAAGCTCTTCAGTGCAGTATGAACTGCTGCGCATGTGGCACCAAGGCAGGTTTTATTAACACGTCACTGTATCACTGTTGGTGATTTTTTGCTGAAGATTAATAAGCTGCTGCTTCTCTTTCTATCTTCAGTAGTGTCAAGGCTGCACACAGAGGTCTGTGGAAACAGTATCTGATCTAAAGCTCCAAACAAAAGAGCTTATTTCTTCTTATCTGCTGAAGAATCCCGTAAGCCTCTTGGGCGCATACTTGAACCCAAGTGTAGAACAGAAAAACCCTTCCCAGAACTGCAGGATCAGGAAATCAGCAAGAAACAGGGGGGAAAGGGGTTGCTGAGCAGAGCGTACCCGAGCAGAGCCATAGCCAAAGGCCAAGGTGCCGGTCCCTAGCCGGGGAATACTCTGTGCTCTGCGGCCTAGGACATGAAACCAAGCGCGGGACCGTTCCCATTCTTGGCTCAGCTGGGGCTGCACTTCCACCCCGGGGCACCTCTCTCTTCCCCGCCTGCACAACGCGGGTTGCTCCGTTTGGCTGCAGTGCAGCCCGTGCGAGCCAGGCTTTATCAGCAATAGGAGGCCGCGTCCCACGAGTTTTCAGACAGGCAGCAGCCCAGGGAGGTCAGTGTGGGATTCCCTGCCAAAAGGTCCAAGGATGGAGCCCAGAGCTGTGGGATAAGGGCAGTATAAGGAAGAGGAGATGACCAAGCGCTGAGCCCTTCTCATGCCTCCAGAGGGGTGCAAAGCAATTCCCAGATTTATCGTTGCAAAGGAAAGCACAGACATGTTGCTGTTTTACAGACACAGATGTCTCATCAGAGGGCACTGAGGGAAGTTTTGCCTTTGTTTTGCCCTTCATAACTGCAAAGTTTATTCTGCAAAGCAAACGCGGCCCCTTCTTCTTTCATTATCTCCAGCCTGCCTTCCTGCAGGAGCCAGGCTCGGCAGCAGCGGCCATTCCCCTGCAGCCTGGGGAAGTCTCCTCCCTTCCCCTGCTTCCCCCTCGCACACCTGGGAATTCAGCTGCTAGCGGGGGGAAAAAAAAAAAAAAAAAAACTTGAAAAGAGAGAAAAAGGAATAAAAAAGTTGGCTTGCATGGCCCAGAAATAAGAACTGAGAAAAGTGAAGCCTCATGCATCACTCCCAGTGCCTGCGGGACTTGGATCCAAACCAAGGCCACGGAAACAGGCGATTGCTCCTCGTCAGCCACAAATATATAAATAAAGGACGACTCGCTCTTATCTTTCGGGATGTGTCTTTTAAGGAGGAAGAAATTCCCTGTGGAGTGCCGTAGCGCGCAGGGGCGCGTGCCTGGGAGCGGAGAGCAGGCGGGGAGGCTTCTCCCTCGGCGCCTCCCCAGCCGCTCTCGGCCGGCGCGGCGCGCGCAGCGGCTACCAGGTAATGCTGATTTCAGCCCGCAGAGCTGCCCTGCCCGGGTGTAAACGAACAGTGTGTGGCCTGGGTTTCATTTGCAACTGTAAATGAAACAGGCCCACAACTGTGTTCATAATCCCCCGTAATTGAATTTCTGTGACAAAACCCAGACAAAATTAGTACCCTCGAGTTAACAGTTTGCGCGAAGTAGCCTGGGGTTCCTGGGAAGCTTTAAAAGAAACCAGGACAAAACTGGATGCCACAAAGCAGCTATTTGGTGTAAATGCCTTTTTTTTTTTTTTTTTTTTTTTAAGTGGAGGGTTAAATGAAGCAACGAGGTCATTTTAATATGATGGACAGGCTAAAAACTCAACAAGGGCCAAAAGACCAACACATGCTGCTGCCACAGCAGCTCCTGGAATGATGCTCTTAGAAAGGGCAGGATCATTCCCAGCTTGCTGTGGCTGCCGGAGGCATTTTCACCAGTTGAGGAGGATCTGGAGCAACTGTTCACAGCCCATCAAAAGAGGTACCTCCTCTCCAACCATCCGCTTTGTGGATTTCCTCCAACTCTAGCTGCAGATATCCAGCAAAAAAAAAATAGATATTCAGAAGACACAGAGCATTAATAACAACGTGAGGCTGCTGCCGACCTGCCTGCACTTATTTTTAAGATGCGAGACGGAAGCAAGGATGCAAAAACAGCACTGCCCAAGGAGCACTCACACCGCTTGCGGAGGACAGGAATTAAAGGCTTCTGCATTAAGAAGACTCAGCGTGGGGGACCCTCTGAGCCACAGAGCCCGTGCGAGCAGCGTTTCCTCTCTGCGCGCCGTGCCGCGCTCCCGGGGCAGAGACGGGCAGCTGGGCGACTGCGGCAGCACCTGGTTCTGCCGAGGCCTCCCGTGCGGGCGGCGCCGTGGCCCGGGACCGCGTGCGGGCGCCTTTTTATGGCCCCTGCACTCTGCCGCTGCTCGGGCCGCAAGCGAAGTGCACTGAGCAGCGCCGGGGGCAAAGCAGCAGAGAAGTGAATAGACACACAGAGCCTCCCACACACACGCACCTGAACAGGGCCGCAGACCAGTGAGTGTTTTTTTTTAAAAAAAAAAAAACCCTAAGGGGACAAATTAAATCCCACTGGTAGCAAAGGAAAGAAAAGGGAGCATTTGAAAGGGTGATGAAATGTTTGAAGAGAAAGCAATATATTTTTATGCACTTGTAAAATCCACTGGCAGAGACTTTTCTGCTTAATTGGTTTCATCTTATTAAATTAAAAACCTATTTGTAAAAGCCAGGCATATCCAAGCATAATGCCAATTCCCGCACCAAAAGCCAATACGGTGTTTCAAATAAGAAAATCAAGCAACGCAAACCAGTTTCTATTAGTCTAAAAGCACAGCACTTGCTAAGCAGCACGGAAACACAATACAATGCTTGGCTTCTCTCAAATGCGCTTTGGAAACATCATATTAACTCCTTTGCCCCAAAACTGCAGCCCCCGTCTTCCCTGACCCCATGAAAGCCGATAAATATTTTGGCCCAATTACGCAGTGATTTGTACATGAGTGCTCTGCTATCTCTCCCTGCACTTGTCACATCCAATTCCTTCCCCCCTATTAGACCCCTCTCGTCCTCATTAAAGAGCCCCTCTGTCTGATTTGCCAAAGACCTGCCAATGGGCCCCTCATTTTGCAGAAGAAAAGCGCCAGCATTCCCAGTGGGAAAGGGCTCTACCGTGCCATGGACACGGCATGGCCAAGCACGGTAATTTGCCTGTGTTAATGATGCTACTTCACAATGAGCAGGAGAACAAAAATCCCTAACAGCCAAATGACACCCAGTCCTTCCGCAGCCTGTTGAATTCAAAGGCAGAGGCAGCAAAACGCCCTGTGCTCTGCGATGGGAGCTAAAAGTAGCTGCAATGTTCTTTGCTTCCAAGGTAATCGTTAAATCGTTAAAATGGGTCGTCTGGTGCTGGGAGCAGGGCAGGAAAGACGAGTCAAGGAAATGTCTTAGCGGTTTAAAAAGCAACAAATATTAGGAAATTAAAAAAAATAATAATAAACATGTATATATACATTTTTGAAAATAATATACACATGCATGATTTCTGCCCCCCCCCCAAATATTCTGCTCTGAAGAAGGGATTTATATGAGATATTATTTACTTGTAGGACTGTAGCACCTGTTTTCTTCAAAGACCTGTTTTCACCTTTTTAAGGTGAATAAAGTCATTGTTCAGGAAGGACAGAGAGTCCAGTCTTTGCATGTGCCATTACTTATGTCTGAACATGCTCCAATCCGGCAAAGCGCCGAGCTCTTGAGTGCTAAATCAGTCCAGAGAAACACTTTCAGCGTCATCTCTCATCAGAAGCCTCGCGTTTCTTCCAGTCGGCTTCCCTAGGGCAGGTGAAGCACTGATTGCTCTGACCAGTCAAAGGCTGGTTGCTCCAAAAGTCAGTCCTCAAATACAGCAGACTAAGCTGCTCCGTGGGAGAAACTTTGCTCTCATTTTTGGCCAAAGAGAGCAGGCAGAACTGCACTGACTTTGGTGACATTACTTTGGGGTGCACCAGAAGGAACCAGGAATCATAAGCAATCACATGGCACATGTTGGGTGATCCCTACACATACGTTTATCAAAAAAAAAAAAGTAGCAATAGCACTTACAGTACTGCTCCTGCTAGTCAAGAAGAGGCCTTTACGATATTTTGCAGGGGCAGAGGGAACGATTTGTCCAAAGTTGGCCAGTTGCAGTTTCTTATAAGATTTTGTAGCTGACTGGCACACTTCACATATTTCTCAGCCAAAACTTCCCTTTCTGGTACAGCTGTGCAAAACAGGAGTAGGACTTGAGTTTAGCAAGGCTACTGCAAGGAGAACGAAGCCATTTTACCACAACAGTTGTCCAGACATTTTTCAATCCATGATGCTGAGCACTTAATACATCATCATGTAAGTCTCTTACTGCAATTAAGTGATAGCTTCTGCTTCAGCTCGTTGTCTTATTCTCTTAGAAAGTTCTGTGCTTTCCACAAGAAAAGTATGACAAGTCAAAAATAAACACCTTAAGACTCTCTCGCTAGATGTATACTCAATCTGCAGCAGCACTCAAGAGAAGAACTAAAATCATCAAGACAAATACCACACACTGAGTTTTAAAAATTCCCCCAAATTTTGTATTCTTATGCCTTTCTTTACTGATGCACCTGATTCCATTAAAAAAAAAAAAAACTAAAAATCCACCAACAAGCCTTTTTCTGCGGCTGGCTCAACATTTCACTCATAGACAACATGGTTACAGAGCTGGCACAGGGCTTTGGGATGGATATAAACAAATCAGCATCTTGATGTCCTTTAAAGACCAACTAATTCATTATAATTTCAAATGTTAGCATTTTTCTAGCTGAATAATTTTGATACCTTTCATCTTGACTTCTCTGGTCCTTGCCAAATTGAGACCATAACACTTAGCAGCTTTTTATCATCAAAAGCGGGGGTGACTCCCCCGAGAGCTGACATTTGGGACCCGCTCAGGCCGTCCCCCGTGCAGCCAGGAAGGCCTCCCAGCTTGACCCAGCACAGGCGCCTGCCCGGCGGGGCAGCCACCTCTCTGGCCAGGCCTGCTCCGAGCTCCTGGCAGCGTGAAGAAAGGCACGGCGCCTTCCGGAGCCTGAGCACAGACAAGTCTCCGTCCTCGGGGCAAATTCAGCTCGGCAGCAGACCCAGCAGAGATGCTCCTCCAGACAGCACGCGTCCCAGATAGACCACAGCGTGAAACCATTGGGCTCTGGCAGCTCTCGAGGAACACTCAAGCCCTCACGCACCCACTCTTGGCCCTTTCCAGCCTTCTTGCTACGACCGACGGTCCGCACCAGGTCCTGCCAGCCCAGGGCAGCCAAGGACACCCTCTACCGAGGCCAGGGAGCTGACTGCGCTTCAAGAGCCTTCAAGGAGGACACCTGAAGGAGTGACTTGACACCATGGCTACCTCCCCCCTGCCCTTACCTAAAGCAGTGGCAACAGCATGAGAGGATGTGAGCAGCAAGGCTGGAGGAGCCGCCACAGCACAGTGTCACCCCGTGGTGTTCCTCTCACACTACGCATGGGAATGCCCAGGACTTGCTAAAACCACCTACCCAAGCAGAATTGATGCAAGGTCCTTGTCATAGCAACTTTAGAATAGTTTCCCCTCTCCATTTTCCAAGATGAGTGCCTGGGGGTATGATTGCATGCCTTTATTCTAGAACAGCGTTCTGGAATATTAAAGGTAAATAAATAATAGGTATTTCCTTCACTCACTGCTTGCCAGGCAGATACAGCCACCAGGCAGTCCAGCTATTCTGTGCAGAACTGCAGTGCCTATCACCCTTTTTAGTTCTTCACACTCCCTTTGCTGTGCATTTTCCTTGAGCTCTTTCTCTTCTGATCTCCTTGAGACAACTGGCCTCCTTTATTGATTAAATTACAAATTCCGAAGGCTCGTGAGTGAGTTATATGATAACACCTGCTGAAAGCCATCAACTACAATTGAAATAAAAGGAAAAATTAGCACTCTCCTTATTACAAATGGTTTGGATGTTGAGTAGCTGACTGAATTAAATGGAGATTGAACAGATCTGAGAGAACTGATTAGGAGAAACAATGCAGAATTCAGAAAAGAGCTACAAAAATTAACAGCTCACTAATTCACCTACAAAAAGGATAGGAACAGCTGGGGAGAAAAAGGAAATTGTTTCTTTTTCAAGCATCTTCAGCTTGCAATTGTGCAAAACCTTGTCTATTTGAGATGTGGTAAGATACCTCAGACCTCCAACTCTGACACCAAATGACCAAAGGACAACAAATACACAATCAGGCTAGCAAGCCCTCACTTATTTCATCCATCCAGCTTAAAGTAGGTTTTTTAATTAGTGGTATCACAAAGCAACATATGGTTCGTGGCCTTTGTTCTGTGCCTGGGAACCAACAGCATGCCAGCTTTGGGTAATGTATCATTGCATTTTATGCACTGCTCATCTGTACTAATAAGGTATTTTTAATTTTGTCTACTTGTGGCATTTCCAGCAATACTGACAGATGTCTTGGGCTTTCCTCCTGCCGACTGAACAGGCTTTTATAGGAGTACTTAAACAAGGCAACATGAAACTGATAAAGAGGTGTCAAAGTGGCACTATCCATTTTAGAACTATCTCCCAGCCTCTTCTTTGTAAGCTCTTTGCAAAGCAGAATCTAGCAAAGATGAGTTCAAAGAGTGTAGCCACAGCTGTTAAAAGAGAGTTGCAATCATAATATTATATACTTACAGCTTCTGCATTACTGAATTGTCATCTTCAAAGCCCTGCTCCAGGGAAAAACCTTAGTAACCTGTGGAAACACCAGAAAAAAAAACCTTAAGTGATACTTTTAACTGTATCTTCTTATCTCACAAGGAAGAGAATTTAATGTCAAATTTTGAGATTATTAGGGAAATAAAATTTAAAGACGATAAAAGTTCAAATTTAACCATAGATCACGGTAAAAATTTTCCTTAATGCTCATCTGATCTTTGCTTCAAAACTTGCTTCAGCTGAAACCATTTTTCCTCATATTTTCTTTCTGCAAAAATCCTAGCGTACAGATTCACTAGTAGCAAATATTGGTAGAAGCAACAAATATTTTAACACATTCAACCTATCCTAGATATCATGCAGCCCTCTCTGAACTTCTCACAATCCTGAAGGCTTCATCCTCTCAGGAGAGACAAGGAATTGCTCTTGTCCTAGTTTCCAAGGAGAAGATCGACACCTATGAGAAAGTGAGGCTGTGAACAAACATGGAACCACGAGTGTCTCCATCATCTATCTCCTTGTCCAGTCGGTCACCACGGCAGGGTCACTGTGCCCTCCCTTCTGTCTACAGAAGTACTCGCGGGAGCAGTCAGAGACCCGGGCTAGCAAAGATGCACCTAACCCCGCAAGGCGACGCAGGAGCTGCAGCCCATGAGGAGCCTCAAGGCAGCCTGCACGGCCTGCCCAGGTCTCCGAGCAGGCCTGGCAGGGCAGACGGCAGCACGTCAGCTCTGAGCCCCCATCCCCACTGCTCGAAGGACCCAGGACGCTGATGACAAAGCAAAGCTCCACACGGACAGAAACCCCTGCTCAGAGGCCGTTTTCACACATGCGTCTGCCCCCAAGCCCCACTTCCATCACAGCAATGATGATGAAAGCAAACAAGGCAAAACCTATGATCACCGATGGTAAATTCCAGATTACTTTCTAAGAGACTCTTCTTTAAGAGAGCCGGGCAGCACCGGAGGCCTGCCCCTGCCTGCCCCCGCCTGCGCCGCCGCGCGAAGCTGCGCAGGCTTTCGGCAGCGTCGCTCCCGTCCCCTGCAACGCGCAGCCTGAAGATCCCGGCGCTAAACGCGTAGGCAGGGAAAAGGCAGAGACAGCAAAAACCAGAGGATGCTTCTGCCCAGAGGCTGGTGAGCACAATTTCCAGGCAGCCAGTAAGAAATGATTCACTGTGAGAGAGTCTGACCCTGCTGCCTATTACGCTCGACAGACGATCTCGCTGAAATCATTTATCTAGGTATTTACATGGCTTCCAGTCGAGTAACGTCTGCGCGTTCGTTCACCAGCCACTTGCGTTCAACTCCCCGCGCTCCTGAGAGGCAGCACGAGCTCTCGTCCCTACACTGCAGGCAGGGGAGGGAGCCACGACAAAGACTTTTTTTTTTCCCCCCAGGGAAGATCCAATCTGATCTGCCAAAAGCCTCTCTGAGGCTCCCGAGGTGCCTCTCTCAGGGATGGGGGAATGGGCCCCAGGCACGGGCCGGCCTTGCCCCCCCAGCCCTGGTAGCTCTTCCCTGAGCACGGGCTTCGGAACAGGGTGAATGTCAAAAAGGGAGAGGAGTCCCAATAATTGTAGCAACCTGTGAAGGGAAGCGGAGCGCAGCCGCGGAGGCAGCAGCCACCCCGCCGGCTGACAGGGCTGAGGCAATTGTTTTCTGCACGAAGCCTCATTCATCACGTTTCCATAACCCAGGGACGCTCCCACACTCCCTTCTTGCAACATCTTCAGACTGTAGCACTCACACACACCCTTACAGCTCCTTCCTGTTCCTATCAGTCTTCCCCTGAGGAAGAAACCGTCGGAGAGGGATGAAGCTGTAAACATTTCCTTGGCTGCCAGGGCCGAATGCCAACTGCAGCAAACCCACGGGACCTGGAGGGGACAGATCACCCCACTAGTGAGCTGAGGCTTTGCTACCAGTTGCTCTAAAAATGACAACACTGGCAATAGTTTTCCGGTGATATCCCAAGTGGCAGCTCAGAGCCCAGCATACCAGGTAGTGAGAACATAAAATACATCTGCTAGCCCAAACCTCCGGGTCAGGACTGGCGTTCCAAGCCTTTGGTCGGCAGAAACTCTTAGGCTTGATCAACACTTTTGGTGTGCAAACTGCCAGATTCGCTAAACATAACAGCTCCCTTCTGGCCAGAGAATACAGGATTCCCTAAACCCATCCTTTGATCTGCAAGAAACTGAACGTTCTCCTCAAATTACTTCTCAGATGTTCGAATTCCCTCTCAGGTTATAGCACGAAACTGTTCCATTAAAAGATAGACAGCTGGGCTTGTCTTCATTTGTCAGGACTCTGGATACTCATTTCACATGAATTTTAACCAGAATGGGGTGTTCACACCTCATGTTCAGGTTAAAAGAACCAGACGTATAGAGTGTGTGCAATCAAGGCCAGGAAATCCCAGTCCCGCTCGTCCCTCCATCGTGCTGCCAGCCACGGAAAAAGCAGCGGGATGGCACAACACAAGGATGAAACTCCCCCCTCCATGCGCCCCTCCAAATCCACGCCAGTGGGAGACACGCTGTCCTAGCCAACACACCTTGGATCAAAGCAGGGACTTCTAAAATGGAGAGAGCAAACACAGACCCAAAGCCCGGGCAGTGCCGCAGGGCAGGAGGAGCCACAGCAGAAGCACCGCAGCATCTGCATGACTTTTCCTTAATAACGGCTTGTGCCCGCGCTCCATCCCCCGTCTCTGGCAGGGAGCCGTTATTGCCCTTTTGCAAAACGAAATAAAAAAGGCGGGACCGCAGACGGATTACGCCGCTCACCCACGTCCCCGGGGACACGCACATCTGCACCGCGCGCTGATCCCAACGCGCCTCCAACCCCGTCTGCTGCCCTTCCCTCCCGGCCAGCCTAATTCTCCAAATTTCATGATGATTCAAAGCTCTATTTAAAGCCCCTACAGCTAAGGGCGTGTGCAAGGAATCACAGCCGAGCCAAAAGCTTTGAGTTTAGCAGCTCTGCCTGGGTTTTCCTTGCAGCCTTGGTAGCAGTGAAACATGGACCTGTGGGCGTTTAGCCTGACACGGGAAAAAAAGGGCTGTTTTGTGCAAATCTGGGTTATGATATAAACCCCCAAGATAGAGCAGCAGTATCAGTGCCTTCTTCCAAATTAACCCATCTCCTAAAGGGTCCAGTGGTGGCTTCCTAGCCTAGTAGAGCTTTCCAAACCTGCCCCTTTCTTAGGTAGCCAGGGCTACAGATGAACAGCCTTGATAATTTCCTGCCCTCTCCCGAAAAGAGGGAAGTGGCCAGGCCCAGTTAGGTGCTGAAATGAAGGGCAGCCAGGATGGCTGGAAGGCAAGAACAGCCGCCATCGGCCGTTCCCAGGCTAAGCTCTTTGGGAAGCTGCAATATCGCAGCTGCGATTGCGTGCCCTCGATCAGATGAGCTCGTGGGGTTATTCTTTGTAATCCTGCAGACTCTGCTTATAAATCAGGGAACACTTCACCTCTGGCCACATGGCGCGCACAGATAATAATGTAAATGGCTCAATGTTTTCACATTAATAGGTCTTTGCTTGGGTTGTGATAGATAAAAATGAGGTCAGGATCTCTGGACCTGAGCCTTAAGTCAGCAGCGCCTGGGTCTGGGGCATCTGGATCACCCCGTCCTTTACGGCACTGTGCACATCTAGCCTGGAGCTGTAGCATGTATAGGCACGGAGCAACCTATAGATGCCAAGGTGAGAGGGGCTCCTGCCAGCTGCCGGGCGCGGGAGCAGCTCTCTCGCAGAGGTCACAGTTGCGAAGGCAGCCACCGACTATTGCGCTTTTACAGACACAGACAAAGTTTGCTCCTCTAGGAGCTTTTCCGCGTTTCCCTGGGACCGGAGGGGCGTCCTCTGCAGAGCACGAGCCGAGGGCCGGCT
Source organism: Microcambeva ribeirae (assembly GCA_035222435.1). Taxonomy (NCBI): domain Eukaryota; kingdom Metazoa; phylum Chordata; class Actinopteri; order Siluriformes; family Trichomycteridae; genus Microcambeva; species Microcambeva ribeirae. Next base: position 2,797 of record JAYECN010172565.1, on the reverse strand, counting down.
GCGTTTCCAGCCGCATAGCCGCGCGGCGCCCTGGCTACCAGGGGCCGTCCTGGCATCGCGTCCCTCCGTGCAAACCCCTCCAGAAAGCTCGAGCCCACTTTGACACTAACGTGCTGGGAAGCGGGGAGTTATCTGTGCTGTTCTGGGGACCATGCCAAGGCCTGCATTAAAAAAAAAAGAAAAAGAAAAAGAAAAAAAACTACTAAAAACAAAACAAAGCAAAAAAAAAAAAGCCAACAACAACAACAAAAAAAAAAAACACCCTCCTGTTTGCTACTGATTAGGCAGCCGAATTAGAACTGATGAAGTGATTGGATGTGAGCCAAAGCTGTTTATCTGCACATAAATCACAGACATGCTTTACTTGGTCAGGATGGAGTTGGGGAGCCAGGGGAAGGGCCTTTTCCTAGCAGAACTGAGCACTGCAGCGGTTAAACCTCCAATGACACCGGCATCTGGGGGAGAAACCTCTTAGGGGTAACGAATTCAATGAAGTTTCCCCCCACCCAAAAATACAGGCAATTTTAATAGTTTTTTTTTCTCTTTAGGTAAGTGTATGATGTTAGAAAAAACAAATTTGAAGGAATGAAAGGCACAAATTAACTGGCTGGACCTGCCAAAGGAGATTAAAAAGGAAGGTTGATACTTATTTTATGAATGCAAGGGAATAAAAAAAAAAAAAAAAAACAAGAGAGATGTACTGCCAAACCAGACATGGTGTTAATAGCTAAAGTATATGGCAATAGGAACTGCTGTTCCCATAGTTATTAATATAAACTGAAAATTGGGAGCAGGCTGCAGCAAAAGAAAATAAATCACACTCTTTTTTTTGTAATCTGAAAATATATGTCAGATACATCCCCTCTCCCAGCATCCGTTCTCCACATCCCGACCCCCCGGCAGCGAGACAGGGACTGTCATTTCAGCCATGCCAAACTTCCAGGCAAGGGGGAGAAGTGACCTTTTCTTATGATTCATCATAGCTAATTTATTTATACATTTTTTCAACTTATCAGAACCATTGGCCTGGAGATTATCTCCCCGCTCCCCTCCGAGTCCTGAGAAACTATGTGCCATGGGAAGCAGCCGAGGGGGGCACGGAGGGGAGCGTCTCCCGCAGCCAAGCTGCGCATCCCCGCTGGAGCTGGGAGGAGGCCTCGCCGCTCCGACGCCTGCAGCCAGCTTCCATACAGGAAGCGGGATGGCGCCAAGGACGCAGAGAAATTCGCCGGAGCCAATAAATGACACTCAACTCCATTAACACGCTCACGCTATGGAGCCCGCGGCGAAGCCCTTGGTCACTCCGCAGTTTTCCCAGGAGGCGGCCGACAACTCGCGCCAGGGCAAGGCCCGGCAGCCCCGGGGAGGCTGCGACCCTACGTTACGGACGTCAGCACCACATGGGAATACAGAGCCCTTGCACAAGGGGCAAATGCTGCTCCTATATCCATCCCTCATGGCAACCTGGGCCCGGGAAGGTCGGGGTGCCAGCAGAGAGGCAGGAGGCCACGTGCAGCCCCCGCAGGACGAGCCAGGGGTGTCAGAGCCGGCGTCGCCATCAGCGCGTGCGGCTTTCGCCCAAGCCAAGCACAGCCTGTCCCAGCCGAGCTGCCCAACAGCGACTTCCCTGCTAGAGGGGGACCTTTCCGCGGCCCTGGTTTTGCCATAGTGCCGTATTACTCCTCTTTCTCATGCCCCGCTCCAGGCACGCGCCACAGCGCGCAGCGCCGATGCCCTCCTGCTCGGTGCGCCCGGCCGCCCGAGCCCTGCGCATCACGACGGCTGCCTCATAGTTAATTAACCCCACTTAGGTGATCAGGACAAATCAATTCAAAAATGTTCGTTTGGAATTTTGTAATCCCTGCACTACCGCTATGGCGATGGCTTCGATAACTGATTAGCAGCAGGAATCATTTCACCCAGCAGAGAAAAGCCACCCATATGAGCCGGAGCAAGAGATAACTGCAGAACTATCTGACATATTTGTCAACTGCTTTGGAGCCATCAAGATGAAAAGCTTTAGAGAAATGCTGTATGAATTTTTTTATGTATATATAAACACTTCTACAGGACTGTTGATAAAAGCCGGCGATACAAAGGAGCTCTTTCCCCTTGCTGAGACACGGCAAGCTGCTAAACAAATCAGTTCAATCTCTGCCTTTCAAACAATATAAAGCAGTATAACTTTCAGGAGCAACACCTCATCTCATTTTTTTCCAGGCTGCCTATCAGGAATCAAGCAGTAAGTAAACATTTGGAAAGGGTTCCTCCGAGAGCAAAGGTTTAGATTTGAGTCACAGGATCCATTGAAAAGAAAAATTGCTTCTGTGCATTGGGACAGTGCCTTCCCTCCTGAAAACTTTATAAAAAGAATAAATGGAGATAATCTTTTTACAAGGTATAGCCCATATGGAAATTCATTATTGCTACCCTTTAAGAAAAAAAAAAATCAAAATAGTTCAGAAAGTGAGAACGAGGTCACTATTAAAAAAAAAGCACACTCAAACTTTCCCCAAAACTGCACCCAGTGAAAGTATGGTTAACCAGCTTCATTGTGGTCTGAAACGCAGCTCCCCTAGAGCAGAGCGGGACATAAAAGAGGGAAAGACATAATAACGCCCTAAATCACTGGGAGTATTTAATGCCGGAGCGGGGGTATGTCCATACCCAGCGACTGTCGATTAAATGTTTTATGGATCCATTCTTCTCGGAGCACAAAGGGCTCCCTGGGGGGACGCCGGCGCAGGGGCTGCGCTCCGGCCTCCGCGCGGCCCGGCCGGCTCGGGCGCTGCGGGAG
>JAYECN010172461.1:0-26498 GCA_035222435.1 Microcambeva ribeirae | reverse complement strand
AGACAGAAACAAGAGCTAAATTAGACTCAGGCACCTCAGAAGAGAGACCAGATGGGGAAATCCGAGCAACTCGGTAAAGGAACTGAGAGAGCACAAGGGCCACACCTACTGCTCAGGCCCTTCCGTGCACAGCACTGAACAAACCTTAGGAAAAACTCCCCAATTTGGGTCATGATTAAAGTGAGGAAACGTGCAAACAGGTAGACTGGCAAGAGGGAAACTCCACTGGCAGGAGAGGCATCGCGTGCATTTGGGTCTGCCTGCACAAAACCCTACAGAAGCTGGAAAAGTTATTTCCAAGCTTTTTAAAGACTTTTTTTTTTTTTTTCCCCCTACTAAGTAATTTAAGAGGTCATTTTCCATTTTCAAAACAAATTCAGAGCCCAAATAATGTGATCTCCCTAGTAACAGTTTACCAGAACCATAAATCACCACAAGGACAGCGAACTTGCAGGGACAAGACAAACTCTTTTTCTGACTCCTTGTCCCAGTCAATTTTTGTTCAAGCAAATTAACCACTAAGGCATGTTTTTAAAGTTCCATTAAAGGTTGCATTTTACAACCTACAGCATTTTTGCTTTGGGCCTCCTAGAGGATTATCTGCCTTTTAAGCCCCATTTGAACAGGGAGGAGTGGCGATTAATCCTGGAAAACCAGGATTTCTGTAAAACTGTTCTTAAAAAAATAATGGTAAACACAACAGCAATGTATATCAGTACTTCAGTATTTCACTTCTTTCTTCCTTTCCCATCTGCACCACAGCTATTCTGCATATTGCTCTTTGAGAAAGAAGAGGATTTAGAGATATTATTTTCTTAGTCTAGTGAAGCAATAATCCAAGCAGAAAAAAAGTGCAAATCCCAACACACGTTGGCCTCAATATTTGCTAGACATTATAAAGTTGGGTTTGCAGAAATCATCCAGACACACAGGCACGCGGAGCTTCCCCTCGGAGAAGCCATGGTAAGGTGCATTTGAGACCTCACTTCTGTACTTTGAAGATACAGCCCAGCTACCTATTTATCAAAAACTCAAAGAAAGCAATATATACCCCCACATTCAGATGATTATCACTGTAAAGTGCAGCCTCACAGCTGTGTCAGGCTCCTGCAAGGTTTAAATCCAGAGCAGTAATAAACTCTGATTGCTCATCACTTCCACCCAGCCAAACTGGGAGATCAGATCTTTTGTAGGCCTGCAGAATACACACATTGCTCAAAAATATACCTGATTCCATTTCGATTTGAATAATTATTCATTGACATCCTTGCGCTAAAGGAAATGTCATTATTGATTTACAGAAGTGGCAAGAAGAGTTAACAGTTCAGAAAAGACCAGTATGAAATAAATTCAACCAACACTTTCATGAAAATCATTAAAAGCTCCTTATCATGATGTCCCCCCAGATCATTCAGATGGGATGAGGAGAAGCAATGTCAGAAGTCAAGCCACCCTTATCTCAAATGCTTAATAATATAGTAGTGTGTTGGCCTTGTGCTTCGGGTCTGGGGGTGCCAGCGAGTCCACCAGGCCTCCCGTGTTCATGAGCTTGATGGAATACCAAAATAAGGAGGGAGCCTCAAATCCCAAACCACCTGCAGAAAAGGATCAGTTTCAGTTCCCTCTTCCAGGAGCAACTGTGGGCTTTCCCTGGGCATTCCCAGACCTCTCTTGTCCTTAAATCATCCTTAGGCTCTTCCCTGAGCTGACTGGCTCAGCTCGCGTTTATTTGCTCATTCGGCCTCCAAATTCTTCAGCCTTTCAGCTCTTTCCACCTTACTGTATTTCTCCTCAGAGAGATGACCTTGCACCACGATGGTATCATTTTACTTAATCTGTTAGCTTTGATCACTATTTTGCATATCCTTATCACATTATTATTCTGCACAGGGCTCCACAGCCAAGAAATGCTTCAATTAAAGCAGAAACATGAAAGAGCATTAAGAAAAAAGGCACAGCATCCTCAGACGTTGCTACCAGCAACACCAGCGACAGGGAGGAAGTGCTCCAAGTGTTTGTATTGGAAATTCAGACCCGGGTTCCAAAATCCAAGGTCCTAATGATCTTTGTCCTTAGTTTGGTGGGAGGGAGTATTCTGGAAATGGCCTGTACAGCTCCGTACTGCACCGAGGCAAGATCCTGAGCAGCTCTGTCTTCAAGGGCCGCGTGACACTCATCATTCTTTATGAAGATTTATGGCCTTACCATTGATTTGATTGATGCCAATCCAATACTAAGAGAAACTTTGATTTGATCCAACTGTCACATTGCTTTATTCCTAGTTTAACTCAGCATTAATGACAACAACTCCACGTTGAGGATATTTTTCTTGGTTTTGTGCTTTCCTCTAATTTACGAAGCAGATTTCAAGTCTCAGCCCAGACGGTCTGGGGGCTCTGGAGGACACTGCCATACCCATGGTCAGGGCACTGCTCAAGGAAGACCATTTCCTTGGGGCTCAGTATCAAGTCAACTCGCTGCTTACTGCTGAATTTAAAAGCCAAATCCAAGCAAGGCAGCTGAGATCCCTGCACGGCTCCCCTCGTGCCAGGCATCCTTGCTTGTAGCAAGATAATCCACAACCAGAAACAAAAATCCGTGTTGGAGCTGGTTTTAATTACTCCGTTTTCTGCTTCCGAAACGGGGGTGCTGAGCAGGGAAGCTTCGCCCCGCAGCCCGACCCACACGGGGCCCTTCTGCAGCGGCTCCTCCACGTGCACCCGCAGTGCGGGAGCCGAGTCCCGAGCGGCCGCCAGGGCTCCCTCCGGCTCTTCCCACGCAGGCGAGCGGCCCAGCACAGCCTGCCCTGCTGCCAGCCGCCTTCCTGCTCCTCCTCCTCCTCCTCCCTTCGGCAGCCTTCCTCTCGCAGCCCCTCTGCTGCCCTCACGCCCGGCTCACGCGCTCGCGTCTCGGGAGGCTGCAGCTCCGCGCGCGCACGGCCTCTCCCGCCTGGAGCAGCCTGGTGTTCGCCTCCTGCCCGTAACGAAAAGGAAGCCTCAGATATTTGGCAAGGGAGCGATGGATTCCACTTCAAAACCAATTTTTACATGGATGCAACGCCCGCGCTGGGCACGGGACGTGGGCCTCAACACGACTGCAGTGGAGACGACACTGGGACATCCCATGGAGTGCCAAAATGATCTAAAAACACACAGGGAGGACACAGCACGGAGTGAGCACTTCCCACTCTTACAGACCCTGCTATTCTCTCTTTAGTTCACAAACCTGCAGGAAGCAGCTCCGGGAAGGAGGCCTGGATTTCTCCTTTCAGATCGGCTGAGGTCAAGTGAGATCCACGTTCTGGCTGACCGAGACATACAGCTTTTCCTTATTCCTTATGACACCCAGGGGAAAAAAGACTTATCAAGCCTGACATCCATGCATTGACTTGTTCAGCTTAGGCATCAATAAATAAGAGGTTTGTAAACGAGCGTGAGGCTTCGTTAACCAAGTGGCCTCCTCAGAAGGAAGCAACAACCTTTTTTGTGTCCGCTGGGTTTGTGGCTTAACACAAGAGCAGACTGGAAATCTTATGAGAACACCAAAAATTCCCGCAGGAAATTCTTTTAAGTCTAACCTGTTCCATAAATAATTCAATAGAATCGACAAGAATCACTTTTACAAAACAGCAAAGTCCTCTTAGGCTTTAAGTTAGAGCTTAAAGGACAAATTGCTCCTAACGCGACCCGATCAATGCAGAAGTCACTCCCGATAGCGAACCCAGCGCAAGCGGCGGCTGGCGGTGGTGAACCCGGCCTCTCGCTGCTGAGAGTTACTCCTTAAAAGCAAAAGGGACAAAGGCTTCAGTAAATAAAATCTCTAAGCTCAGAGAAAGGCTGAAAATTACACTACAGTCCTAGATTTTTTGCCTCCCAAAAAATCCTTTCAGGAAAGCAGCAGCGTGAGGAGATGCCTAAGTGTCCTAAATGGGGACGCAAATAATAAAAAGTTACTGATGCGAGTACTCAAGGCTTACACCTCTTTCTTATGAAACTCCAGGTATTTGAAATCCCACACTGTGCTGTGCTTTACCGGGCACGTTCTGTAGAGAAAAACAGAGCCCTCGCTTTGTTTTGGGCAGGGCCCATCACCGCAGCACCAACCTGTCCGTGAGCCCTTTGCCGGGGGGCCTCGTGCGAAGGAAAACACCAAATTTCCTCTTGCCAGCTCTGTGCCAGTCCATCCTGGCACAACTCTGTGCTGAAGGGACTGGTGAGGACGGACAGCTATCAAAATATGTTATAGTCATTACAGACATTATGGACATTAGTCATGTCAAGAACATTTACCTTTCTTATGAACAGTCACCCTAAAACCTTCCCCTTCACAGACACAGCAGAAGGTCCATCCCCTCCTGCACAGCACCATCTTCACGTACTGCACGTGCAGGAGCTTTGGCAACTGGCAGAACCTAAGTAAAACTGCTTTTAAGCACCTTAGGCACAAGTTCTCGAGTGTCCTTATATGTCATATGTTTTCCTACACTACTGAGTTGTTTCTCAAAAAAAGTCTTATTGATCTATTTTTTTTCCTCTATTTTTGACAGGAAATCTATTTTATATATATGTATTAGATATATATAAATGTGCACAAAGAAATTCCTATGTCATCAAACTGCATTTTACATTCCTGTAAAAAGGAAAAAAATGATACAAGTGCCAATACAATGAATTAATGGCCTCCCAGGAGAGCACTCCTGCCTTCTTCCTCGTTTACACTCCTCTTGCCTGTTCATTAGGTGCACCAGATGCTGGAGCCTCTCTGCCTGTCACCTCCAGCCCTTCGCTCTGCAGCTGCAGAAAATGCTACGCCAAATAGCAAGGAGGCTGCTGTTAAAATCACACCGGCTTTCCCTCCCAAAGGGAGGGCGACGTTGGATTAAAAGGATACCTGAAAGAGCCTTCGTTTTAAAGATTATTAAACAAGCCCTCCCATTGCAGGGTAAACACATTAAGCCTCATTATCCTGACATTCTTCAAAGCAAAAGAGGCCTCAGCGCGGGCTGGAAACACGCGCTCGTTTCTGCTGCTTTTCCTATGGCCGGGCAGAGGGTCGTGCGTGCGGGAGACGGCCAGGGAGAGCCAGGGCTCCGGCCCGGCACGCCGGAGGATGCTCCGGCTCCAGCCTGGGAGCGCTGGGCATTCCCGCACCATTCCCGTAGTGACGGTGCTGCCCTGGGCTCTCCCATCCGCCGTGCGAGTGGCTCCGGCTGCAGCGCGGCCTGCGGAAAACACGACGCACACACACAGGGCCCCGCTTCTGAGTGCCCTGCAGCAAGAAGAGATCCCGCCATCCGCGTTTCGGTGTAACCAGAAAGACGGGGCTGCACTTAGTGCTGCCTCTTTCTCAGTAGCGCTGTGTAAATCTCTCAGCAGGGAGACACCACCTTTCCAGAAGCCGTATCAGAAGAAAAAGGCGTCGCGTCCAGCTCTCCGACAATCTCACCTGTCTCCGGAAAGCCTGGATTAGGCAGCTGGGATGCACTTCCAGCATCACACCAGCTCAGTGCCATAGTGCTCCTGCGGGGCTCGGGATGCTGCAGAGGGCACATGACAACTCGAGCACAGGGAGCGTGAGACTGGCCGCTCGTGAGCACTCGCGCAGCAGTCAGACACTTCGGACTCTCTCCCAGTTTCACCGCGCTCATCGGTGCTGCTCAGGTACAGAAGCACAGCCAAGAATCACCTGCTGTGCTGTCCCTTGCTTTAACCTCTCCAGAGGTTACAACTTGATACGAAGCGCACGGAGGCCAGCCAAAGTCTTCTGCTTTAATCACCGGCATTTGCTCCAAGTTTCTTCTCCACAAACAGCCCTCGAAGCCCACACAGGTAATTTTCTTCTTAAGCTGTTCAGCGGCTGATGTGCTGCTAAAAGCGAGTACCTGGAGAGGGAAGACCCAAAGAGCTGCTTCATCGGGCAGCGAGATATTTTAAGCAGTATATTGTTTGGTATCCACATCAGACTGGGAATAACTGAAAATCGTAGTTTCCTATCTCCTGCCATCCCTACAACCGAAGGGAGGGCTAAGTGTTTTTGCCGAGCACTGACACCCTCGAGCCCACCCGCCTGCCTCCAAGAGCCTCCCGGGGGGAGCTGGAGCCCTTCTGCCTTTGTATATTTGTTCTATAAATACAGCAAGACCTTGGGCTTTCAGGGCCACCTGGGTTTTGTCATCCACACAGTAATTCACTCAGTTTTAGCAAAAGACTGGAGTATGAATAATCTATCCTTAACAGTCCCTCAAAAACAGAAATAATATATTTTAAAATTATTCATGATGATGTTATTACTACAAGCTGAGGCGCCATTAATGAAATAACATTTTAAATACATGATTGCATTAAAGAGAGAATACTACATTTTATAAAAACATCTCTCAGTCTATTTTGAATTACAAGGGAAATGAGTCTGAAATCTTGCATGTAGCACCAGATAAGAAAAATCTCTGATGCCCCCCTCAACACAGGGTGCAATCGTGTTTTATTGCCTCCTTTGCTTCAGCCTGGGTTCAGGAAAGACCCTGAGAACATCCCAGTTACCAGTTTCCCAATTCATATTCATCCAACACACGCCTGTTTTTCAGTTCCAACCTTCAAGCCTTCTCCAGCTGCAGGAAAAAATGCAGAGCTGAAATGTTTATTATGCAGAAGTGGTTGGGCTTATCAAGGTGGCTCTGACAACACGCCGTAGTAGTCTCTGAGAATGGTCCAACACACTTTTTTTTTTTTTTTTTTCCTCTGGAAAAGAGCATAGTAGGACACTAGGAAATGTGGTATCTCAAGTCATGAGGCTCAAGGCTGACAAAGGGCCGTCCCTCCTCTCCATCTCACCGTGGATCCAATTGGCCCTACAGCACCAAGAGGGACCTTCCAGTGCTGCTCCCACAAACGGGCCGGCTGGTTGGATGGCCTGGAGAAACCCGGCACGCTGAACTGTCTGTCTCAGCAGCTCCTCCGGCTGCAGCAAGCTCTAACGTGCTGTTTCTTAGCGCCTTCCGATGGTGATTCAATCTATCCATCGAAATAAAACAAGAATTTTCCCAGAGGCATTTATGTTTCAAGATCCATGAATAGAAAGATTTTAGAAATTAAGTAGAGATACCAGAAGATCCCAATTACATGGGAAAAAAAATAATAATTTGGCGTCTGGAGAATTGCATGGCACGATAAACCTTCCCGCAAGTGATGATTATTTCTTAGTAAACAGACACACTGGAAGCAAAATTACTGCTTTCTGCAAATAACCAAAGGATTTGTTTAGTAAGCTGAAAGAAAAATAGACAAATTTGCCTCATTTATGTTTATATGAGAGTTTACTCGAGTCCTTGTGCGAATCTCACAAAGGCTGGGATGACAGGGGCTCCTGGCAACAGGCTCAGGTCCTCCAGGAACCGTCGCCTTCACTCGGATGGGAGACCTAAGGTACAAAACTGCTGTTTGCATTTCCTTTTCTTGCTTAGTATCTATAAGGAAAAACAAAAACAAAACCACAAACAACTGTATTTGAAGCATTTTTCTTCCACTATGCATTAGTGGTTAATTCACCACACTGGCAAAAGCAAAACTTAAAGATCAATTTTGCAGTCAGAGCAGAAAACTGTAGAAGAACAATCAGCCTATTCAGGACATGATTGCAGAATAAGGAGCTTGCTTTAAAGAAGTCACACATTCAAAAGACCGTACAGCCGGGCAGGAAAAAAAGAAATTCTACCAGCACAAGAAATCCTTCGGGTTCAAGAAACTCTCCCCTGGAAGCCAGTTTATGAAGAGAGAAGCAGGGGAGGGCTGACTTTTGCATGGGTGACGCCGGGATAGTTTTCCATGCTGCGGACTTCAGGACTTGGACACTGCTAACACCTTCCTCAGCACACCATCTCCTAGGAAGGCCCTGTCACCTGTGCTGAAAACAGCCAAGTGAACCAACAGCCCCACGGGTGAGGAGAGCCCAGGGAAGTCACAGGAGCTACCTGAAGGTTACTCTGCTCCCACCACAGACTGTTCTTCTAATGGTAATTCCCAGGACACGAGATCATGCTGGAGCATCACCACGGATGCACGAGTCCGTGACAAGCCACGCTGTTGTTCCTCGCTGCTTCGACAATCAAGCTCTCCAGCAGAAACATGGGCACAGACCCACTGACGAGCTGCCTTCAGGGAGCTCTGCTCATTTCTGGGCAAGGCCCCTGGCACTTGCTGCTGAGATCGTGTATTTCTGTGACTGGCGTGTACTTCTGCCTATCAGCCTATTTTCTTCTCCGAATAAAACTGGAAGTTTGTTAAGCCTTATTAAAGTTGCACGATATTAAGTCTTGTTGAAGAGCTCACATGAAGGCACGTCGGGAGCTGCACTACTCCTAGCAGAAGCTTCCTGTTTTAACTAAAAAGCAGGACTGCGAGTCAGGAAAGTAAAATTCGGCCCTTGGCTCTTCCACAAGTCGTGTGTGACCTCCGCAAGGCTCTCCAGCTCTTCCCGCGGGATCCTACCTGTTCCCCGGGCACACGCTGCATCCCGACGGCCGCTGCCGCGTGCCCTGGGGTGGTTATAGCGCGCAGGGACGCGCTCCGCACGCAGCGTCCCCGCGGCGGGTCGGTACCTGCCAGGGCAGGGATTTATCCCAGAGATGGGTAATTGCTGCTGCATTGCTCCCCAGAGCGTCTCCTCAGCACGGAGACCAGCTAAGCACCGTGGCACCAGCATTTCCCAACGTTAACACTGTTCACACCGTCCCTCACAGCTATCCCTGCGCGGTGCAGGGACAGCGGGACAGGCGCAGCCGCGCCGGCAGCGCGGGCCGGGCCGCGGCAGCCCCAGGAGCGCGGCCCGCGTGGACGTGTGCGCCACGCTGTGCAATGCAGGAATGAAGCACTGAAGACAACTCCATTTTTTGAGTGACCTGCACAAAAGCTGACAAGTTTTACAAAGTACTTCTTGCTCAGTATTTCATATTTATTAAAATACTTCTTTTCTTTTCCCCAAAGGAGCAGAGCTGCGGCATGAGGGCAACTGTCACCTCCTGGTTACAGCACTGGTCACATAAGGAGGGAATAAAAGAAACAAAAGGCAACTGATAACTCGGCATAAACCCCAGCAAACCCTGAATCTCTAATCACACGCACAATCTACGGGCAGGGAGGCATTTCCGTGAAGTGGCTGAATAACAACCACAAATATATTCACTGAAAGCAAAGTCTGCGGGGGAGCGCGAGAGGTTGGAGGCAGACCCAGAGGAGGGGACCAGATGTGTAGAGCTGGGCAGAGCTCCTGAATCCCTGATCCGCAATAACCTCCACAAAGCGCCGTTTCGGAGGGCTGACACCAGCAACCTTCAGAAACGCCAAGTCACTTTGCGGAAGGGTTTTGGTTTGCATTCTAAAAAAGGATCAAAAAAAAAAAAAAAAAAAAGCCATTTTGCTTGCTTGTTAATGGCCACTTATTTGTACCGGAAAGTTCATAATCCATTTTCAACCAGCTTGAGTTTATTTTTTTTTAAAGTTACAATCACTACAGAGAGCTATGCCAGGGTAGTAAAAAATGAGATACTGCCTGGCTCATTCTTTGCAAAATATTTTTGCTTAGACGCCTGACAGCAGAACTTTGTTTAATTATATATGTTATTTTGATTCTGCATTTTTAATGAAAAGAAGCAGGTTTACAAAAATAGAGGATACATTTTGTTATGCTGGAAATCAGCGCTTGGCTCCCTACCTGACTAAGCAGTCAGTTCAGGTCTGTTTTGCAGGAGGTACGTGCCTTTTTTGTGTATGTGTGAAATATCACTTACCTACCTGTAATACTACCACTCATACCTACTACTGCATCTTCATCTTATTTTCAATGAACTGAAGGGTTCAGCACTGCACTCAACTGACACATACAGTGTTTTAATAGCTACTTTACTGCGATCTTATGTTGTTACAACCTGTTACCACATTAATCCTACCCCATAATTAGCTGCCTAGGGAAAATGTGTACTTTCAGAGGACGAAGGTGAAAGAAAAAATATCTCCAGAGCTCTGAAACTCATGATTCATTTCCCTTCAAAAGAAAAAAAAGTGTAAGAGAAGCACATCCCTTGCTCTGTTATACATAATATTTGGCAATATTGCTCTGCACATCACAAAATCCAGAGCTAAAAGATGAACTAAAATAGTACTGCTGAAAAATCAAAACCACTTACTCCAGGCACGAGGGAAAAGCATGAAAAACCATGCACTTAAAAATCTCCATCAGTGAGTTATAAAAGACACTGCAATGTACTGTACAATATTTATGAGCCCAAGATGCATACTATAGATTAATTCATAAATTCTCCATACATAATTTATAGTCTATTTACAGAGTAAGAGAGTCATCACAGAGCACCCACCCCAAACACGTTCACTTAACTTTAGGAGCAAGGCGCTGGCTGCTCCTCCGGACGAGCGGCGCAAGGCGCCAGCGCAGCCGGCGCACGAGGAACGTGATGCATTTTTAAAGGCGGTTATATGCTGTAAATGTTTTATGCTCTATAAACCTTTGGGTTACTTAGAAATATTTATACAGTATTAAGTACATTACTGCCACTCAAAATTAGAAATCAGCCTTAACTTGCTTTATAGAGCACTTGAATATTTTCCCCTAAACTTTATCCTCACATTGCTGCAAATTATGGCTCAACACAGTCTCTCTGCCAAGGCATCGCAGTCCCCCATTTCCTCAGAAATCTTCCTCCAACAGGACCACTTTTCCTCTAGGGCACAATACAAAGCCGTTGTAGCCTAATCTTCTCGGTATGATGTTCTGCAAGCAGGTTTGACAACCAAAATAAGAACAGTTTGGTAAGATGCAGATATTGGGCAAAGTCCAGGCACTGGATGTAACCCAAATTAAGGTCCCTGGGTCAGGAAATTACATAAGTAGGTGTCTGCACGCTGGGAAGAGAAGGGGTTGGAGGCTGTTACCAGCCCGAGAGCAGCGGCTCCGGCTGCTCCGGCAGGGCTGATCTCGGGATCCTGCCTCCGGCTCTAGCCGCGGAGCAACCAGCCCCTTCCCTGCACGCGCGCCCAGGCGCCCCCGGGCCGGATGGGGATCAGAGCTGTCACCTGGATGCCACCAAGCACACACACGTCTTTATTTAGCTACTCTCAGCACTCAGCTAACAAGCTGCTGGAGACCAAGTGCTACCGTCCTCTTTTTGATGATGTTTTGTTTTTTCAAATAGCCTTATAATGATGTTCTGCATACATGCAAAGAGTTTAAATTGTTATGTAATATTAATGCGGTTCGCAAAATCAGAGAGAGGGATTTAATTTTTTTTTTTTCTTTTTAAAAATTCAAAGCTACAGCTCTAAAAAATCACTATAAGAAATGGACGCCTTCAGAGGCTGGTCAGGACTGTAGTTTCTCCATGCACAGAACCGTACGGAGAGAGCAGCAGGAGAGAAACCGCCAGGCGCTGAACACTGAAACATCACATTTACAGCAGAGGCTCCCCAGAAATCTGCAACGGCCCCATGCAAACTGTGGCCATCATCTCCTCCTACTCGTGCAACTTACTTAACAGGCCAGGTTATGTAGATTTCTTGTTAATTATTTATGGTTAATAGTCAGAAACTTATTTACCTCACACAGGCTTCAATCACTTTAACTACTGTTGCTGCCATGTTGGACGGAGATCAATCGCTCTTGTTCCCAGTCCCAACTCTGCTGACACGGTAACACTTGTCATGTAGCACATTTTTCTTTCCCCTAGTGATGTTTTAATTTACTTCCACACACAAAGCTAATTTTATGTACTCCAGCTTCCTAATCTCTGATTGCCTTTTCTTTTTCCTCTCTCTCTCTCTTTTTTTTTTTTTTTTATTAAATTAAACACAATCACATTAAGTATCGGGTTAAGAAGGTTAGGAAGACTTTGAGAAACATGCCCACAGTTACAAGTAAGAGCCACTGTACTTAGAAACTGGTTGAACAGCAGCCTTGAAGTTTATCTTAAACACGTTCGCCCAGTCTGTACCACCCAACCTCACGGCCTACGGGCTGCGTGGGAAGAGTGACCGTGACGCTGGCCCAGGCAGCGAACGGACTAGCCTCCGTCTACAGGGTCTGGAAGTACGTTCAACTTGCATTAATCCTTAAAAACAAATATAAATCCTTACAAGAAGCAAAAAAGCAGATTAGGAGTAGTGTTTTGTTGACAAAACCTCAAATCATTTATGCCAATTAAGATTATCCCGTGCTCCGACGAAACCCTCTTTTACTCCCACCCGTAGGGGCAGGGAGGTGGCGACTGCCACGGCGTCTCAGCACTAATGCAATCGGAAGCACAGTTCCGTTTCCTAGAGAAAGGACTGACTGTTTCAAAGTTTTCTCAGTGAAAAGTCTGTTAGATTCAAGGCAGCTTCAAAACGCAAGCCTCAAAACCACCAAAGAGCACTAAGGGAACAGCCAGCTTTCATTACACTTTCCAGATGCTGCTCAGATGAAGCTATTAGACTGAGCACCTGACACACGCACAAGGCTGAACTACTTGAGACCGAACGCTCTCCTGCTCCTCCTCACAGCACCGCTGCGAGGGATGGAGGCGGCCGATGGTGACGGGACCCGGCGCGGAGCCATCTCCTTTGCAGAGCGGGGTTGGGAGCCCACGCGCTGCTGCTCCTTGGAGGGATGTCCCTCTCCGCTAGGAAGTTCTGCAGGGCTATTTCCAGCAACTGATGAAGTGTTTTTCAAGCCCAGGCAAAACAGCTCTCCTCAAAGCACCTTCTTGCTACTGCTGCAGGTGACCTTACTCAGGAATCTGCTTGAGCCCTCATTTTCCAATTCACTGTAGGTGACTTTGGAGAAGAAGAAAAGAGCTCCCACATCTCACAGATGCTTTAATTTGCCCCCTAGTTATTAGCAGAGCTTAATGCTGATCTACAGAACACGTGCAAGATTAAATATTTGAGTCACCTGAAAACGTGGATATGCTTGTGCTCGGGAAGACGGGAGAGCCGGGCTGCCTCGCGCGCGGCAGCTCATCCCTACGGCGCGGAACCGCAGCCCCCGCGCGCGAGCGGAGCCTCCCGCGTCCGGAAAGGGCCCGCGCGCTCCAGCTGCCCGGCAGCCAGCGGGCCGGGCTCGCCACGCGCGTTTCTGCTGCGCGACCCCACCTACCCCTCTTTCACAAAGCCATCCCAGCGAGCAACCGAGACTATAAAGACATGGATCTCACGTGGGCTACCTGCAGAGATCTGAAAACAGCAGGGTAAGGCCTATCCTTGAGAAAAAGTGACTGAAAGCAATGTCTAACATCATGCAAACATATTTAATTGGCATATTGTTAAGAGAAGAACACTAATTGCCAACTATAACACGCTGAATAAATTAGCATAGCTAGCTAGCTGAGGACTGACAGGCACCATCACGTAATTCACGCTGACTTCTTTAATTATTCAGAAAGCAAGAAAATTATTTTCATGCTTGAATTTTCTTGTGTTTCATGGTGCTCTTGTAGCTTTTAAAGAGGTTTCTAAAATCTTCCCTATTAAATACAAGCTCTATCAGATCTACCAAACACTGGTTAATCCAGCCTATTCTTCCATTCAAATACACCTCGATGGCACCTGAAATCACCATCTCACCCGTAAGATTTGCAAGACGTTAATCTTGCAAACCCGAAAAGGCTGCGACCCTCGTGTCAGGGCTAAGCGCTCCCCCAATGCCGTGGCAGGCTTCAGCACGAAGAGCCCCTTCCAGACCTGGAACCAGCAGCTTGTTCTCGCTCTAAGGCGTATCAACACACTGAAATTTGGTAAATGCAGTGTTCATGCGTTCCACTATCCAAACAAGACCTTACCCATATTTAAATTGGTATAGGTAACCATAACGTGGCTTGCACCAGTGATATTATGCACATCCAAAAACCATATATATATTAAGCCACCAATGGCTTCCAATGGCTGGAAGGCCAACGACTGCAGGTAGCTTTGGGTTTGAAATACACAATCTCCACACTGCTCCTTGATGTGTTATTCACAGACTGGTTCCTCTCTGCCTCGTGGCCACCCTCTCACTTCCATTCATAAAGATTATTTTTAGCTAGAGCAAATGTCAGAGTATGAGTAAAATTAGGAATGTAATTAACATTGCCAGAAATAACGAGTTGTTTAACCACCCCAGGAAACTGGCCTTGTGAAGATCCAATAAACTTTAAAGTGCTTTTGTTACCAATGGAGCCAAGGATCAGAAGCACATCAGCTTGTTTGCATTGCCCACGTACAGGAGCCGATAGCTGGGGCACCAGAGCAGCAGAAAGCTTTTGTCATTAACCTGGCGGAGAACGTTGCAGAAACGTCGCCCTCTCCCCTTTCAGGGCAGAGTTTTCCTCCCGTGGCCGCGAGCAGCCCGAGCCCAGCGCGTCCCCAGCGCCCGCGCTGCTTCCTGCTGCGGGGAACGAGTGCCCCGACCCACCGAGGCTGCCGCGAGGGGAGCAGCTACAGCACTGAAGGCACCAATATCCAAATTGTTTAATATTCGGACCCATTTACCTCAGCTCAGCAATGCAAAAAGAAACAAACAAACAAACCCTCTGAAAGTTCCTAAATATCCTCCCAAACAGCCACAATTCCCATTTTTCACTTACGGAACTGAAGCAGGAGGCACTGAAGCGCTCTGCGCCAGGTCATGCAGCGAGGTTGTGCCAAGCCAAGACACGTGTCCATTTTCCTAAGCCTTCCCTGTAGCTCCAAAGGTCTCTGCCCCAGCAGGAAAGCTTCCTACTTGCTGTCCTCAGCCCGCTCCGTCACCCCCATCCCGCGTGGAGCTGAGCCTGGAGTTTCCCCCGTTCTGCTCCGAGGGCTGCAGCTCCTGCTGCTCCAGCGCTCAGCTCGGAAGCGTACAGTGGGTTCCATGACCTGACAGCGCGGGCTGCTCTGCTGTCTCCAGCTGGGAATTAGGGGGGATTCAATGTGCAGACCACGTTTCTGAGCAAAGGCTTCGTCTTCTTCCAAACAAATTCCCGAGAAGCTCTGCTGGGAACTGACTGAAGGAGCCGGCAGGTGTTTTGGGTTGATACTCTGCAGTATTGATTTCAGCTGTGTTACTTCTTACATTTCATCTTTATTCTAGTATAAGCAGCACTCACTCAAAGTCTGTATTTTAACATGCAACAGGTTTCACAGGCCCCAAAGCTCACAGGTAAAAGTATCCTGCGAGGGGCCTGGGCAAGCACGCTATTTAACATGCCAAATGATAAAGGAGTCGGGGCTTCAGCAGCAGATGCTACCGTCCCAGCCTCGACCTATTACACTACCAAAAAAGCCAAGCGTGATGCAGCGGGCAGTGTCCTGAGCAGACCTACCGGGCTCCGTCCCTGCAGCCTGCACATCGATATTCTTCACGTATACGCAATCGCCAACCCTGCTTTAAATCGGAGGTCAGTTTGCTCGCTTTGCGCTTCAAACAGGAGCTTCCCCCCTTTGCATCATTACAGGCTGTATTTTGTTTAAATGGCCTGTGCTGAGAACATCTCCAAAAATCACCAATGAAGGGCTTGAAACTGTATCCGTTTACAAAAAAAAAGAAGAAAAAAAAAAACAAAAAAGAAAAAGGAAGGAAAGGTTACCTGGAACAGAACAAAACACAAGCTCTGCTGTATCGGAGACCCGCTCCGCCAAGCTGGAATTCTGCACGGGCGCCTGTCGTGCCAGGTTGGATTAGCCTTGGTGACCGTGTTTATTATCACAGAGATCCTGACAGGCCCTTGACTATAGTGGCGAAAAATGGCAGCACAATAATTATTTTTCATCTTTAAAATAATCTTCCTGCAATTGTAAGGCTTTTAACATGGAATAAAATGATAGCCTGGAGTAATTCTCAATTACAGCACAGCCTAGCATCTTCTCATCATCACCTCGCTGGGCACTCGCGCCTCCTCCACTCGCTGCTTCCCAGCGTCGCCGGAGCCGGGACACAGGGACCGGCTGCCCCGCTCGGGACGCGGAGGCTCCCACCGGCCTCGGCACCTCAGTGCTTTGAGAAGCAGCCCCGTGTTTTTACGCTTTCGTAGAGGAGATGAGAGCGAGCGAAGCGCTCACCTCCCTGCACAACTGGCATCCGAGAGCCAGCCCACGCGAACCGCCCGGCTCACGCAGCCAAGCGCAGAAGGAACCCACATTTGCAGAGCAGGTAAATCCTCACTTAATGTTCCTTAACTCATTAAGGAGCCTTAAAGCTCCTTAAACCAACAGCAGACGTACAGCCAAAACTCCTCTTTCCCAAAGCCTTATCACAAGGCAGCACCATTTTACCTTTATTTTTCTGGCAGTCTTAATAATCTTGGCAATTGCAATGGCAACAAAGTTGTTTATAGCTAGTTTTAAAGAACCTCCTGTCTACCATAGATATTGCAAAATACTTCTCTTTAAACATACATTGGAATCAACAGTCACACATTTTCCTAATACAGCGTGTCATCTGTATACTATTTTTTGTTTAATGCTGTGTCCTTTAATTATTGTAGAGACCAGTACAACATTA
Organism: Microcambeva ribeirae; assembly: GCA_035222435.1. Lineage (NCBI taxonomy): Eukaryota > Metazoa > Chordata > Actinopteri > Siluriformes > Trichomycteridae > Microcambeva > Microcambeva ribeirae. The sequence goes on along the minus strand of JAYECN010172461.1, from coordinate 9,998 downwards.
TACATTACAACTGTAAAAAAAAGTCAAAATTTCATACTTATTGTAATGGTAAAATCAATGTAGACACTAAGTATGTAAATTATGATATAGCGTAGCGTAAAGCAGCACTCGTTTCCTGCTACGCCACAGCCCTCTTCAGCTCTAAGCCTTAGCAGAAGAAAATGAAAGAACCTATCAACCAAAACCCACCCAGAGGTGCTTCGAAAAGCAGCCTCTGACACTTGCAAAGCCACGTGGGCACGCACGAGTGTTTCCGATGGCACGAAGCTCTGCTCCCGAGGGCAGAGCTCTGCAGACGGACACGGTTCCACACAGGTAAGAGATGTCGCGCTCATCTCCACACATGTTTGCAGATTAAAGGCCTTAATGTGAGGTTTAGGTTTATTTGCACTGACAAAAATTCTAATGAACTCAAGGGAGTTGCTCTGATTTCATGGATTAACTTGATGGAAGAATTTTGTGCTCCATCCTCTGTTATTTTCTGAAGGTTAAAGACACATGAAGTTTTTCTCTTACAGTCATCCTTTCAGATAGTTACACTTACTTTGTACTAAAAAGATATCCAGCATGGACTTTTTTCCTAAGCTCACATAATGATTTCCCATGTAGGGGAAGCCATTAACGTGATTATTACTTTTCTCTGGACAAAATCAACCCCTAGAAATTTTTGATTAATTTGCAGCGTGATGCATAAAAAAGCGAGCTTGTGAAATTACCAGAAGAGGTAAATAAATCATTCATGTGGGTTGGTTTTGCATGAATAAATTATTTGTTCTTTCTCTGTGCCTGGTTTGAGAGAAGAATATAAAATTAATGCTATTCTATGCAAATAGAAAGCTTTCATAAAATTCTGACCTAATTATAGGTGCTTACTAAGAAATACATACTTGGGTTTCCTGGGGGAAAAATGGTACAACACTAGTGTCATGGAAGAAAAGATTCAAAAACCAAAATACGTCACTTGAGAATATTTATTGTAGAGAAATATAAACCCAACAATATTTCCATTTTCCTAAGCAGTTTTCCTCCTTTTTCATGAGGGCACTGAATTTGTACCCAAAATACTACATCACTTTAGCTAAGGTTTTAGCACAGATTCTGGTGCAAATGAAATCATTGCACATCATGCAAAGATATGCATCTCAGGAGATTTTCATTAATGTCAATAAAATAGATGGCATTTAAATTATCTTGTAGCCAAGGAAACAGAGGAGCACCTGACAAATATTATCCCTCCACTTTAGCCTTAAAGGGCAGGAGATTTCAGCAAAATGGTTCAACTCCACAACAGGTAATGGCCAAACTGATCCATAAAATCACAGTGGTACCTGCTGACTTGGGGGGAGCTTTTAATAAGAAGAATTGCTCATAAAAATCCTTTGTTTTGCTATGATAAAATGCCAAATTATTTCTTGATAACCACCAGTTGCAACAAAAGGAAACCCTCTTCCTTAGCAGCTGTATTTGGCAGAGCCAAAGCAATAGGAATATAGCTTCACTCCTTCTCACACTCCGTACCTTGCTGCATTGCAGCACCCCGCTGAATGCCCCGACATGACACCAAATGACTCAAGTCACTTTTCATATTACATTAAATGTGGCTAAAGATGTAGTAATTTTCAGCCTTTTTGTCAGCAGCAATTCCTGCTCGCTCCAGCATCACCGAACAGCAAGCCGGACACGGCTCTGCAGACATGACTCCGCTTCGATGACAAGCTCCGTGCAGTTACGCTGAGGACAGTATTCTATCTCAAATTTGTGAGATAAATGACTTTATGGAGAATAATTCTCTGCAAGGCTGGTGCACAAGGCAATACTACATTTGGCAAGTTCTCAGCAGCTTGTACTGATCCCCCTCTGTTCCTCAGCAGCAGCAGGGGCCTGAGGCCGCACGCGGGGGCTTCCTCTGAGCAAGATGCGCCAGGAACCTCGTCCCCCAGAGCAGGCAGTTCGGCCTGACCTGACGCGTGTCTAGACCCACCAGGCAGACTTTAAAAGCAATGCAGGCAATTAGTGAGGTGAGAGGATCACGGCACGCTGGTACTTCCCTCCTAGCGGGAATGCCCTTGACAGGAATCTGAGAGGTGTCTACTGCAAACATTCTTGTTTCTGTGCACAATGTGGCTGCTAAAATCCAAAACAGATAATTTAGTGGGTGGATCTGTAATTAAATTATTATGTCTCATATCTAATTAAAGCAGATTTCAAGGCACATTTCAAGCTGTGGTTGTGTGTCAGCTTTGAGTTGCCTCACACGGCTTGCCAAGCAACCACGCTGACGGAGGGCAGCGAGGAACCGCATCCAGGGCTAAGAAAAGGACCTAAAAATAAAAACGGTTTGCGAGGACCGCCTTTCCTTCTGAACTGCCTTTCATTTCGTTTATTGGCACGATACCATCCCACCCCTTAGATTTCTGAAACAGTCCTTGAGACTCATATAAAGGAATAAGAAACAACAGCAAATGCACGATTTTCATGATTGCAGCTAGGCTCTTTATACAGCTCAGCAAAACGCAGTTCAGTACAGTCATCCTTACTTTATGGAAAAGCAGTTTCAGAGAGGACATAGAGCTGCAAGGCAGGTGAGCCAGAAAGGCAGCCTGCTAAGACACGATACCTAAGCCACAGGTTCACAGTACTAAAAAGTACTGGGTTTTACTCCAGCATGGAGCATCCCAGCTGCTTTGGCTAGCGCACAGGGTAGACATACGCAACCCCAACTCTGTTCTGCTGCCCTGAGAAACGCTCTCTGGGCACCGCGAGGGCTCTGTGCCACCGCACGCTACCAGCAGTGGATGGAGGTCCTGCTGCACCGCGATGCCCTCGATCGCTCGCAGTCCGGAGGGGACACACCTACCCCGCGGAGGGTAACCGAGCTCGTCTGCTCACCCCGTAGCACCCCAACTGCCCCTCCTGAGAGGGAAACAACCAAGGAATATCATCTCCAGGAAACTGGAGATATTTGGCCTTACTGCACATGAACTTTTAAGTACATCGTGATGATTAATTCAGATATTACGTGTTCCCATATGACAGAAGCATGGCCGTTGTTCCTCGAAACAACGCAAAACACTGGAGCACAGACGCAGGACAACTCATACATTAATGTACTCTCTAAAGTAAAAAGAAAGCATTAATTTTCCTGCATGAAACTACAGTGCTTTTGTTGCCTTTGCAAGGGTCTCTTATGGGACATCCTGCTCATTTTGCATTCAGAGATGAGAGATTTTTAATTTATTCATCAATCTTTGTCTAGCCTTGCCTATAGATCCTTATTATAAATTTGCTTGCCTAAATATTTGCACTGCATGATATGTACTTTCCTCTGGGTTATGTATTTTGTAGCCTGCTGAATCTGTTACTAAATCTTTCATCTTCACAGAGAGTAAAACTCAGGAAAACATTGACAGCAAAACTCAGGGAAACATTTACACAAAACACATACTGCACTAACACATACACAGCCATACACACATACATAATTAACGCAAGGAGGAAGCACATCTGGCTAGGAGCATGTGCCTTAATAGTTACATTAATACAAGGCAGCCCCAAGACAGCTGCATTGCAATGCTATTGCCCAGACCCTTGCACCTTTCTGCCTGTGTTGTCTGTCATTGCATCCTTTGCTTGGAGTAAATGTTTTACTGGAGATACATGAAGGATTAAGGTACTGTCACCGGAAAAGTACTATTTTAATTCCTTCAGAATTAGTGGTTAATCCAAACTCACTTTACTATCAAAAAGAACCAGCCCACCACAAATACACAGAAGATGGGTATTGAAACCCATCAAATACCAACTCAATCAGGAGTGCCGAAGCCCTGGACCCGGGGCACACGTTACCCCGACAGGCAGCACGTTACACGACGGCTCCAAACCCAGGTTGGATGGGCCCACACGCACTGATGTGGCCGAGCCCATGAAACGTCTCTCGTGTTGCAAGCGGCGCCCAACTCAACTCTTCCAAAGGAAGAAAGGGTGTTCGCAAATCACGTCAAGGACAAGTGGGATCAAGGGGGATTTTATTTCTACATCAAATTTAATACTCAGTAAATCAGTATGTATTTTAGAAAACATCAGGGTGCTGAAGTCTCAATGGGACAGAGCTCACAAGATGACCAAGCAGGTGCTGAGCAAACAGCTGCAGCCTCCTTTGGAGCTGCTCGCCCATCGCATCTGTTCTGCTCACTAATTATTTCACCTCTCTTTTTTTTTCTGCGCTTTTCTTTATGCACTTAAATACATCTGAAATGTAATTGCATACAAAACAGCTTGGTTCATCCAGGAATTAATAAACCTGTGTAACTGCTATTACAAAACTTGAATCAAAGACACCGAATGCTGCCATTGCAAAGCAATTATGTCAATGAAACTATCAGCAGCTTGAAGTGCTCTCTCATTAATAAAGAGGATGCAATTATTTTTCTGCCTCCGCCTCTCCCCGTGTCAGCGTGGCACACAGGACGAGCCGCGCGGCGCCGGCTCTCGCAGGAGGCTCCCGTGCCGGGCGCTCTCCAGTGGATTCCTCCTTCACGCTTAACTAAGTGACTGATGCTCAGCAGCTTGTGCCTCCTGTCGCGGCTGGAAGCCGTGTCCTCAAACCATCTAACCTTCACTACGTGTTAAGCTGAATTCAAACGGGTAGGGCAAGAGCAGACAGAGCGCGAGCGGTTTGGAGGCAAATCGCACGTGGCATCTTCAGCTTTATTTTCCTGCAGAGAGCCTGGTGGCTTCACTGACACAGATAAAGGCGAACGTTCATTGCTAAACCACAGCTGCTCACAGTGGTGACACTCTGGCGTAACGTAGTTCTAGGATTTTTTGCTGACACTGTGTTTTGCTAAGAAGTATAGAGCTAGCTCTGCTTTCTCTTACTTTTTTTTGACTCAAATCAGATATCTTTTTATAACAAAAGTGCATGAAAGAGTAATTTCCAGAACTACTTTTGCCTCATCGTACATCCTAAGCTAAAGAAAGTCAAGTCCCTACACGAAATGGCACAAATGATTCATTAAATCATTCGAAAGTTCCTGTACCAAGGCAAGAAGGAGGGTTGAACCTAGTGTTATGGGTCTCTCCAAAAGGATAAGCCAACGGAGAGGGAGAAGGGAGGCAAGCAAGGCTGGCACCACGAGCTAATCGCTCTTACTAAGTCATGGGCAGGGCTGGAGACACCAGATCAGCTTGGAGTACCAAACCCTCTCCTTAACTCATTTTTGATTCATCGATCCTATCTGCAAGGCAGCTGAGCTCTCCCTCCTGTCCTAACAGTGCTAACCTGAAGGAACCAGGTAGTGATTCCACATAAAATACTTGTTGGCATAGGAGAACGACAGGAAATCAATTACAGAAAGCTTTGATTCAGACTGATAGGATTTTTGTTCTAAGGAAAATAGTTGCTGCCTTTCCTTCCGAATCATGAAACACGGAACCCTTACATTTTCCTCATCAAATCAGTGTCTAGATGCCTGACACACTTTAGAAGATGCCTGCAAAGCTGAGCAATCTTAAACGATTGCACAGTATTCCCCTCTGCCCTCGGATAACTGCAACATGTAGCTGGACTTCAGCAAAGTATTGGAAGAAAGAGGCTCCTCTCTACAGTGCAAGTGGCCGCCGCGACCGCGCGGGCAGCGCGGGCAGCCCCATCGCTGCTCCCAGCCTCAGCGCCTTGACAAGGGAGTAGCTAAAAGCATCTGTGCTCCTCACTAAGGCCTTGTGGCACGTGAAAAAAGAAAAAAAGTCTTGCAATATTGATGGCTAAAGCGATTGCAGGTGCCTCTAATGACAGGTTTCTGACCAACAAGGAGGAATTACAATATAATCAGGGATATTAATTAAAGAAAACTTGACCAATAGCTGAGCTGCAAATTTCCTCTAGCAAGCTGCTCAGAAACAAAAATGCAGCTGGAAACACAAGCTAATGAGCTTTTTGTAGAAAAAAAGCAGAAGCTCCACACGTAGAGGTTTTTATAACAATTTCCAGAGACTCGTCTCTGCTTTTACTTGGTTGTGCAGGTGCACAGCCTGTGGGTAGATGCCCACTGTGCCACGAGGGACTCGGCTTGAGGGGACTGAACCATCTGGGCCTGTGTTTTTTCCAGGCCGCTGCTCCGGGGGCCTGCACGTGTGGTCTGGGGCAGGACGGACATTAGGCTTTATTTGAGTAGGTTTTATTTACAAATACATAAAAATATATCTAAAGTTAGGAAAGCAGAACAAGGCATGAGAACATTAAGGTGGAAGATTCCCCCATGATTTCTATTTGCTTGTTTTTCTCTTCTTCTTGTTTTTTAATCTCCACCTGAAAAGTACTGGACTTAAGGTCTACAAAATGAGAAGCTGATTCAGTCTAATATAAATATAAGAAGCAAAGCTTAAACTCAACTGTAAGGTCAAACTTGTAATTTCCAGGATCGAAATTAAATTCACAGAAAAAAAATCTCATTTATTCACTTGTGTTACTTTGTTTTTAATTTCCTAGGCTTTGTTTCAGTTCAATCTCAAACATTATACATTCTAGTACTTTAAAAAGGATTAGCTGGTGAAATATTTTGATGGGCTAACACAACATGCAAATGTTCCTGGAAAAGCTGCTGTAACCCCTAAAGCTGATGCAGTCGTGCAGACTTGGAGCTACTCAGGATGCGTCTCAAAGCACCGCACTTATTTCCTTGCAATTATTGATTTAAGACAAAAACTTCAAACCCACGAAAGGGCCATTAGAAATTACTCCATGGCAGTCTTCTACACAGGCTATGAAAAACACTACCTGCAAAAACGTAATTCAGCAAGCTGGCGAGCAATTATTTTGAGAGGATTATTACACCCGATTCTGCCGGTAGGTTCAGGCGCTCCCCAACCAATTTCCTGTCTTTGCTGCATTTTATCTCATCGGGAATGGCCTGTGTTTCTTCTAAACCAGCTCATTATTTCCTTGCCATCCTACGTGACAGCTCCATGACCTGCGCAAAGAGCTACCCTGTTTACAGCTTGACTCTCTCTGGCCTTTTTTCCTGTTTTGTTAATAAGCAATATAGGGGGAAATTAATCAATAGAAACACAGAGCTTCCTATTACTCAAACCTTCAGCACTGAAAATACTGACAGGCACCTTCCCACACGCACAAACGGATCCCTCCTCACTATGAAAGGGGTGGAAAAGCTTGGAAAATGGGGTCTTTTCGCTTCTCTTTTCCAGCAATGGTTAAAAGCTGAGTAAGCTGGAGGGTCCCTGCAAGGAGCTACATCTTGTCCTGGAAACAGCACAGGAGAAGGCACTGATCAAGTCCGAGCGTTTAGCAAAGAGCAGCTACAGCAAAAGCCAAGGAAAAACAGAAGCTACTGAGGGGGGAAAAAACAAAATCTCTTACACAGGAGTGGGGAAAATGCATTTTGTGGCTGCTATATCATCAGCACAAATCTTGTAAAGCAGAATATCACACAGTGATGTACAGCTGGTGGGAGCAAAACAGCAGCATTTCTTACCCTGGGCTGGTACCTATTTACCCCCAAGAATAACCCATCTGCTCTATGAAACTGCAGCAGAAGCCATTTATTATTAAAAAAATCCTTCCTTGGTTGCTCATTTTAGGCCAACTTAAAAGCTGATCTCAGGAAAAGCCTCAGAGGCAGAATCCAAACCTGCCCTTCTCCCGCTGCTCCGTGTTTTTCCCAAACGTCACTTCCCAGCATGAACTTCTCTTCGGTTGACAGTATCACAGATAGTCTCTTCCAGTTTGTACCTCTGCAGCAGAATTATAGCTTGTCAACAAGACCCCATCCCGAGGCCTCTTTCTGCCTCACTGCATCACCTGGGACCTGGCTAGATGCAAACCCACCACGCTCCTCATTTCCCAGCTCCTAGTGCTCCCAAAGTTCCACCGAGGGCTTTTAAGGTTAAAGTCCACATGCAGACACATCATCTAGCGAGGGGGGAGTAACTAAGTGGGGCTGCCAAGTCTCCCAAAGCCGCGCTGGATTTGTTCATTATCTTTACAGTGGTTTATATAAAAAATTCCTTTTCCTTTGAAATAATACAGATATTGTTCATTACCAGGAAAGAAAAGCAGAAAACAGTGCTCTCTCCCGCCACGCGCTTCTCGACCTGTCATTGCTTCTCGAGTCGCCGCCGCCCCAGCAGCCTGCGTGCGCACGGCTGGCGTTAGCCGTGCTGAACCGCGAGCAGTTCACAGGAGAAAATTCAGCCGTGCTGAACCGCGAGCAGTTCATGGCAGAAAGACGCAGCAGTGGCACGAGGACGGGCCCATACGGCGCAGCGAGCTCCCGGAGCGCTGGCGGGTTGTGCCTCTGCTTCCCAGGAGCTTTCGCGCCGCCGGCTGCTGAGCACGGCCAGAGGAGAGCGGCAGCAGTCTCAGCTGCCTCCTCTTTTCATATCCTGAAGAATTAAGTCAGTCAAAAACTGCCTTGAACCTCGAGACAGCGTGTGTTGCATTAGCTGCACTGTTCTGTGTAGGCAAAGAAGAAGTCAGACCGATAATGTGAAAAACACTCGTACGAGTACATTGAAATCACAAGTGACTTAATATGACAATTAACTTGAAAGATACCACCTATAGAATAGTGTTTAAAAAATATTTCCCTACAGCCAACTAGCACTCGAACCTCAGAGGACAAATGCAGAAATCTAAAATAAACATTATTTAACATTATCAGAGACTATTAATTTAATCCAGTAAAATATCCAAACAATTGGGAACTAGCCAAGGATTATTTTGCACTTCCTTTATGCAAAGTGAGTGTGAAAGGTCTCTGCTCAGTTACAGAGCTTTAGCGGGACATTTCCCGAGGGGGAAACAGAAATCTCCCCACTACCTGAGCATCTTTCAGCTGTGTCTGGTTAGAGAAGGCCCCTGACCCAGGAGGATCTGAGTTCTCACCATGCTGCAAACCCCAGAAAAAGTAAGTTTCCGGTTAGGGAGCCAAATCAAAGGAGATCTGAAGTCAACAATTTCTTTGGATTGAAAAATTTAAAATGCATCAGAATGGAAATATCAAACCATTTCATTTAACTTCCAGGGACCTTAATTTCCCTTCCACAAACCATAACTGACCTGCTGTGCAATGCTCCTGCAGCTCCTCACCACGGAGCAACGATGACCAACCCATCGGCTGTAGAAGCGCTCGCAGCAGCAAGACAGACTCAAAGGAGGATGAGGTAGGTCGGAAACACGAACACGCTCCTACACCTTCCCCACGGGGCAATGCAGGGAAAAGGGAAACGATCAGCAACGTTTTCCATGTGGGCCGAGGTGGATTTGGGAGAAGCAGAGGTCCTTGCGACCACCTCGCTCTAACTCGGGCTCAGAGCAGACCCCGACCTTCGGGAGACGGGCACCGCTAGCACCAAACGCCTCCCCTCCCTGCAGCGAGGCAGCCGCAGCAATGAAAAGCTGCCCGTGCCGAAGCTCCGCAGCCTCGCGCCGAGCGCGACGTTCAGGTCGCGGCTGCTTTGGGGCCCTTGGCTACGGAGGCTTCCACTCGGGCGTCTCGAAGCCGATGCAGCTGAGGAAGACTCAGCGCTAGAAGCACTAACCTCACTAGAAAGCTCAACCTGAACATGATATTGAAGTATTTGCTATTAGTCCTGCTCCCTTCCTGCACCAAGCCTGTCCCGATTTATAATCCCAAGGAAGTCGAATAAAGCTCGAGCCAGGAAACGTGCAGTGGAGACAAAGCAGGGTGACTGACAGCTTTTCAGGTGTTTCCAGCTGGAAATATTCTATTTTCAGAGTATTTTATCAAGTCTTCCCTTACCACTGCCTCCCGCCAGGTCTATGCCCCCGCTCCCAGCTCTCCCGTTCGGGCTGCCGTTCCCCCCTGCAGCTTTTACCCCTCTATCCCTCCTGCGTACGGGCAGGTCAGCAACCTTGCCTGGCGTTTGTTTCTGGGCAGAGAAAGGAAAGTGTGGGGAGAAGAGCAGAGCGGGGGGAGCTGTGCAGAGCTGCAAGGGCGGCCCGCGCGGACCGCCCGCGG
>JAYECN010172356.1:0-26498 GCA_035222435.1 Microcambeva ribeirae | reverse complement strand
GGAGGGCGCGGGGGGACAGCGCCGGGCTGCGAGGAGGCGGGCGGCGGGCACCTGCCTGCGCCACCGGCCTCCCGGCCGCGGCGAGCGTAGAGGGCGAGGGGGCGGGCGGGCGCAGGGCCCCGCAGGAGCCCCGCGAGCCCCGCTCGCAACGGTCCCAGCGAGACAAAAGGCCGCCAGGGCACATTCTGAGAACTTTAAAGAGGAGAGAGCGGCTTTGTCATCCCTCTCGGTCTCTCCGGCTGGTGCCTCCGCACCGTGCGCAGGGGAAATGCTACCGCCAAGGTGTCCACACCTCCTCCTTCCACGCCACCTCAGGAGGGGCGAGCGGCAAAGACCTCTTACCTGGCATTGCCTTAGAAAACTGCCTGTGTTTTCACCTATTTGCCTCCCCTTTGCTAATTCCTCCCCGTCTTGCTGTCCCAAAGCGATGGGTGTAAAGATGGAAGTCAAACCCTGGCCCTGTTGTTGCTGCCATGAGCTCTTCTGCCTCTGGGCAAGGAGGTTTCGCGCACGTAGCCCAGAGGAGGCAGGAGGCGCCCGCGAAACCGCAGCGTCTCCCATGTCCCTGCTTCACGAGGAGAGCACGTTTCAGCAGGTCACTTGGCTGCTGTTTCGTGCCCCATACCCCCCAGCATGACAGGAACCAGAGGCAGCTCTGCACCAAGCACCATCCAGCCCCATCCAGAGAGGGTCATCGGGGCGGCAGCAGAGACACCAGGCTCACGCTCGTAAGAAAACACTTATTTTTTGCTCCTATGTAAGAATTACAGAGGTTGCATGTGAATAGCGGTCATTAAATCACTGGGGAATAATTCTGGGGCTAATAATATTTTCTTTCTTTCTAATGAGATCACCTCACGCTCACTGGCACCGATACAAACATGCACAGCTAAGTGCTCAAAAGAGGTTGAAGTACAAACTCTATATAATTCACTGCTTGAAAAAACACTATTTCAGCCCAACACAATGCGAGATACTCTCAAGCATTCCTCAGGCAGGAAGACCGTACCACAGTCAGGCTGAAGTGAGTGATTACGTCAACCTGATTGCACTTATTCTTCGCTTAAAGCGAACAGCTCTTGGCATTATTAGTCTCAGCTTTGAGGACCTCACAGATAAGGGAGGCAAACTAAATCGCAGGGTGCCAGCAAGGTGCATGCTAGCACGGGTGGGATCGTGGAGCGTCGTTCCAAAACGCTTCGACTTTGGGTTGGTATTAAACGATGCTTGTGCCAGTTGCCAAGGCTGTATTTAAAGGGAAGCCTCACAAAAGTTCCCCAGCACAAGGCTCTTAGCGTGGTCCGTAGCCAAAAGGTGGCAGTGTTTTATCCATCATTCATTGCCCACGCAATGTACAGGCACATACCTGTCCTGAACAGTGTCGCTCACTTTATTTCATCGGAGCATCAAATTGCACTGATTTTCATCACAAAAAAAAAAAAAAAAAAAAAGAAAAAAAAAAAGGTGCATTTTCTGTGCACTCAAGAAAATAAATTGAACAACCAACAGAGTTAGAGAGCCGTAATAGCTGGAGAATAGAAAACGGCCGCGTTGCTGGATTCACAGGCCGCTCCAGCTTCACTGAGGCATTGAAACCAAAACTTGTTCAATCCACAGTTTAGCTTTCCTTGTCTCACGCTGAAATAGAAATGTGGAATTTAATGAAATGAGAGGCTTGCTGACTAAACCTGTAGTTTCAGAAGTAAAGAATGAAGCTTATATGAGGAAAGGAATAATGCAGCAGTAATGATCAGCTGAAGTATGCTGTCATACATGCATTAAATGGTAACACTTATATGTGAAGAAGCACTTTTCTGCTAAAATTATCAAATCTATTACTTTATCTGAAACATTGCTTAGATAAAAAATGCTTTTGAAAAATAACTATTTTCTCCATTAATTTCTTTCACTGACCATCTGAAAAGCTACTCAAAGTATACAAGAACAGTATGGTTATTAGATTTCCTGTGAAAACCCTGATGATCAAAGGAAAAAATTTGACTGGGACTAGTTTTTGTCTTAGATTTTTAATGGAAAAAGTGTACTGTCTAAACAGGAGCCATTATCCTCTTTTATGGTTACAGGACACTAGGAGGAGGAAGCACTCAAGTTCACACACTAAGTCAAGGACACAGTAATGAGCAGAGCAGCCTATTCTCTGTTGGCTCCCCAATGCACAGTAATACTCTGCCGTGTAATTCAATCTAGCACACTTTGCCGTATTAAGTGACATCAGGGCTGAAAAATATTGTTGGTGTGTCACCCTTAAAAAAATTATACCTTTCTCAAAATGCTACTCCTTTGTCCAAGCGCTTACTTTTTCCCCTCCAAGGTAAGGAAAAAAAAAAAAAAAAAAGAAAAAAAAATTATCTTTCCACTCCCAAGGTGAAAATATTCCTGTTTCTCTTTTATGTGTCTAGTTCTATGGAATGGAATATGACAAAAAGCAAATTGCATGTTGCAAAGATAAGCTCAGGGATGAAGGCTGCTTCTGCTATGCGCTGATCATTTACACTGGGTGCTGTCCCAGTGTACAGAAGATGTTCTGTTGGCTTGGCTAGCTAAGAAGTGTCCTACCAGCCAAGTGAGAAGCAAGCAATTTTAGGGATAGTCACTTAGAAGTCTTGTAGACTAAACTGACTCCAGCATCAGCCTTTGCCATTAGGACCCTTGAGGCATTTGGAGGGGTTTGGTCAGTTATCTCACACAGTTATCTTCTTCCTCTGAGAGATGTCGGAAGGTAATTCTAGACACTTGCTTATCCTCTCTGGGAGGGCCACATGCCACCTCCCTGCTCCATGTCTATGTAATTGCAAAGCCAGCAGGGGATACTGGATGATATTTGGAGCTATGGTACCATTAGTATGCGCTGCAGCTTCTTGTCATTAAATCCAGAGTATGCATTTTCTCCATTGTCATCATGCCTGACTAAGGCAGGAAACTACAGGATAAGGAATGGATTTTCCAGGCAGGAAAAACAAGAACAGGCTCAAGTGGCAGGAATTTGGGAGCTTTGCCCATCTTTTAGCAAACAATTTATTTTCATTCTTTCTTGCTCCCAAACCTGCTTGGTTTCTCAAGGATCAGCCAGAACAGCCCATGAGTCTCTGTGAGCATAGCTGTTGTGCCACCGGTAAAGGTGTAAGCATTTCTATACACAAATCACGCATATCCAGATTCCTTTTAATGCACTGTGCTCCTAATAATTCTTGCAGGAAGAGCAAGGAGTGGAGATGGCATTAACATCACCAGCTGGTTAGAAGTTAGATGTCCACTCTCAGCTAGAGAGATTCCATCCGTGGTCAGCAGTGAGATATCAACACCTTCAGACGACAGTTCATTTCAGCTCTTTCAGAAACTGTTTTAGAATGAGAGGAGTTCCTGCTGTAGGTGGACTCTCTGGAGTAGCTTCTGCCTATTTACTATTATTAATTACCACCAAAATCACATTTTACACTACCTTCCTGTTAATCCTGACAACTCTGCTTTTGAGGATGGTTAGTCAATGAAAAAGCAACTTAGCAGAGTACGATTCTCGATACCCTTCTGAAGACTGAATCTCAAAGCATGCTGTGAGTTATCCAAATGTATGTGATGGTGGATGGCATGGAAATTTGGAGTAAAAACTTCATGAGAATAGTGACTTCGTAAGATTCCAAATGATTCTTATTTCATATAAATGGTGAAAGTCACCATTAAAATATTGTAAATAAACCTCACAAAAAGTACAGCATCACTGTGTATCTTTAAAAGGTTTGAGAGAATTATATATTATATATTAGTAATATAGTATAGTATTTATAGTATATATACTATTATATAATACTAAGTATTATATAATCCAAGTTCTCATTCTTTTCTAGAACCTGGTGACTTTGGGGGAGAAAAGAGATTCTGGTGTATGCACACGACACATACAGCTCTGAGAGACAGTTTGTTGGAGGCAGGACCTTGTAAGTGCCTTTAGAGTGAACAGCTTACTAGGATATTCTGAAAATTTGCATGATAAGTGTCCATAAAGTCACAGGGTGCAGTCTTAGCCCTATTTAAATCAGTAGGGTTACTGATTTAATAGACCTTTCCTCTGACTTTAGTGCTGCCACCCTTGTTCTTATTAAATCAGTTTTGTAGCCAAAACAGTGAAGTTCTTTAGGGACATTAATTGTCCCAGGAGATAATCAAATAAGAAGGTAATATTTATATCTTATTTAAACCATGCTTTTACTACATCAGGAAATCAAGAAATAAAATGGCTACATTTTTGTGTATGTGTATGCTGTACTTATTATTTGTATCTCCAATGGTTTGGTTAAATTCTGTTGCCTGAACTGTAAAATATTAAAGATCTAAGATAAAAATGTTTTCCCATGCTTCAAATCTGACCAATTCCATTACGTGCACTACTGAAGGCAGAAACTTTTCTCCTGCATCAAAACGCTGGCAAGGAATACTTACGTTTTATATAAAGTTATATTCAAGGAAACAAGTAGGCAGAGTGAAACAAGCAGCCATAAAGTAACTTCTTGTATTTTGAAGTAGATCAACACTGGGTATGTATTATTCTTATTGCAACAGTCATACTAAGGCCTTCAATAGGAGAGGATGCCTTTATGAATTTCTTACATTTTTTATTGGTGCTTATGTCATTTTTAGGGTGATGGCTGTCCATGTTATATGTGGCTGAACTAAGGAAGCCTTTCTTAGCTCATCTGCCAAAGAGAATGGCTTTGGCCATCTCGATACTCACTCTCTTTACCATCAAAGGACTTCACATTAAAGGAAGCTCCATGCATTTTTAAGCTCCATGTATCTGTTATAATGAGACTAAGCTCTGAACTCTTCCTCAGTAGACACTGGCCTGCTGCAAGAAGATCAAAATTCTTGTCAGTGTTTTTCCAAACCCCATGCTTCCAGCTGGATTTCTGAGAAATTATCCCACGTGACAGAAACACTTTTGAAGCAGCAGAATCCTCTACTACAGTCTCTCAGTACAGTGAATTTATTTCAGTGTCTCTGGGTGTCCCCTGATCCAGACACATGCTTATGACTCCACTGTAGCATTGTGGAGCCATCATTCCTGGAATAATAATAATAAAAAAAAAGGACAGGCAAGGAACGATCACCATTCGCCGCAAGAATTATTTAACCAAAGATATTTTTTCTTAAATGGCCTATTCTGCTACAGAGAGCTGAAAAATAACAGTCAAACCCCTTGCTCTAATTCTATTACACCTGGTATCCTAAGCATAGCGAGGGTCCATACACTGAGGAAATTTTTGTCTAGGGGGCAGAAGGAGAATTTTCAGTTCTGTGACATACCACACTTTTTGTGCTTTCTCTTTCTGGCAGGTCATTATGTAGATCATGAACTCAACTTTGCTATGCTGAAAGAAGCATAGCAAACTGTCCCCAGAAGTGGGGACAGTTTCAATAGCGATGACCACAGTGTCTCTCATACTTAGCTGTGAAGGTACCCAGTGCCTGACAGGAGCAGGATCTACTTATCCCCAAATAGCTGAAGAACACAAAGAGTAGATGACAGTGAGGTTGAGATCCAGAGCTGAAGATAGCAGTGTTTTCACAACCAAAATTGATTTCATCACTAGACTGGGATATATTCTTATTTCCCCTACATACCACAGGACATAATTTTCTTGAGCATTGGTAGACTGAACTACAAAAGAATAGCTCAATAGAAAGCGTTAATGTTTTGTCAGAGTAATTATATATTAACATACTTCAAAGGGTATCAAAATAACAGATTTAGATCTGTTTTATGTGGTTCTTGGATGTGCCTGCATGCATTTTTTTTTTAAAAGGAAATACAGAAACTAAGAAATGAAAATATCCCCATACACCGTGCACGACAGAATGGATGTACTATGGTGATCCATTAGAAATCGGTAATTCTGTCTCATCCTTCAAGTATGAAGACTCTTTTTAATTTATCAAATTTCCTTCCTTTGTTTCTCAATGTTATTAGCAGCAAATGGAGTTATCCAGGGGTGTCTCGTTACTTCCTGCTATGACAATTTTTGCTTTACAGAATCAGAAGATTGCCCCAGGGCTTCACCCCTTTCCCAAGGCAACATTCATTTCACGGATATATTTTTCTTCCTCTTCCCTCACCAGCAAAAAACCTTTCTGAGAACATTCCAGTTCCAGAAGGTCATGAGCATCCTTTAAAAACAAATCAAAAACAACAAGAAAAAACTTCTTGCCCTTCCCCAGTTCCTTACTAATTAGTCACGGACCCAAATGCTCAGTTCCTCAGTCTGTGATGCTACTCACCACTCCAGTCAAAGTGAATGCCACGGACTTTGATTTCCTCAGTCGTGCCTTCCTCCCCTCTCTCTCTGTCGGGGGCTAACGTGCAGCCCACTGTTTTGCTACTCTTCCTGTTGGCTTTTTCTCAGGACTTCCTGGAAGAGCATCTGGCCCATCCTGCCATCTTCCTGGTGCCAGTGGCTCCTCCCCTGGGTCCCTCATGCAGGAACCAGCCCAGCCTCCCAAGTTTAGTCTTCCTTTCTCTGCTTTTCTTTTGTTTTCTTTTCTTTTCTTTTCTTTTCTTTTCTTTTCTTTTTTTTTTTTTTTTTTTTTTTAACCTTCCTTTCTTTATTTTTTATTATTTATCAGTTTGGTTGCCACAGGCTTCGTTTTGGGAACAGGCCTGTGCTCTCTCTGGCTTTCCTCCGGCCCGTGTGGCCCAGCCCTGCCTGCCTTTTGGCCATACCTTCAAGGTGCTTTTCTTACCAAAGCGCCACAAGCAGAGCAGACCAGAGTGCCAGGCTGCATGTTGTTAACAGACCAGCAGAATAACTGGAATCTGTTGGAGGTGCAATTAAGCTTTTCTTCCAGTTTCCTTTCATGTGTGCCAGATTGGCCTAGCCTGCCATTTTATTGAGCCTGACAGCAGCTTTCATCCAAGCGACATTGATGAGAGTATGTAGTTGCTCACACCATCAGCCTGCCAGCTCCAATGGACAATCTGAATAGCTGTGATCCTACATTAAAATGTCAGCATTAAGGGAGGAGAGTGCACCATTTTGTTGCACAGCTGTAAAACCACTTCAGCGAGGCTTTCAAGCTCATTATTGCACAAGCAAGGGGTTTCAAGCATGAGTGCTCATGCCCTGTTCTCCACTCCCCCGCTCTTGTCAGCCCTGCTTCTATAAATATGGTTTTTATTTATTTATTTATTTTTAAAATGGCATTCCCTGTCTCACCATGAAACAGCTCTCAGACCGGGGCAGCAGCGAGGCTGTGGACATAGAAACAACAGAAACTTTGTGCCAGTGGAGCAGGATTGTCCAGGCAACCTCAGGAGCCGCCTTTCGGAGCCCGTTAGATCGAATTTTCAAAAAGATGCACGCAGGCCGTCTTGCCCATACAGAAACGACACAGTACCAAAACCCTTTTGGTGAGTGCCTGAGGGCAGTTCCTTATTCAAACTAACACACAAAAAATTGGAATAGCATCTAACTGAAACACTTGCTTCGAAGAAGACAATTTCCCATTGAGAAGCAGTTCCCTTAATTCTTTCTTGTTCATGCTTTCCACTTCACAATGTCTTCATGCAGAAGCACACTTTGGAAGGCTAGGGAAAGTAATGAACATAGCAGAATGCAAGGAAGAAATTATAAAAAATATTTAAGTGCATACAAAATATGCATCTATGTGAAAATATATTTACCTCTTTTTTGACTGAGCCACAACTTTCTTTTCAAGCATTTTTTTTTTTTTCAGGTTTTCCAAATTTACTTGAAATTCCTGACAGGGGCTAAGCAGTGGGTCTGCCAGCTCCCTCCTTCCTCTGCCCTGTCACCCCTCCTGCCTGTGGGCCAGGCACTGAGGAGCAGCTACAACTTCGTGTCACCAGAAGCAACTACTTTTCCCTGGATTCTGCAAATGAGTAAGTGCATCTGCACACATGCCAAACTCCTTGACAGAAAAAAGAAGAGAGACATTTTGTTCCGACCTGGCTCTACTCAGGCACTTGGCAGCGAAGAGACATTTTACCTACACGGACACTTTGCCTCAGGAGTGGAGTGTCCTACAAGGAAAGAAGCTGGTTCCAGTTTGCCTGCTTTGCCAGAAGCACCTTTGCAGTCTTGTGGCTTTGTTTCTGTTTTTGATCAAAGCCCTTTGGCTTCACCGTAGTGGCCAACACACAGCAAAATAACTTGTTGATGGCTCATCATAGAAGGGATAACTGTGTGTGCCGACCACATTTTCAACTGTTAGTGTTCTGCAATTTCACCAGCTATTTTTAGAGAGCCCAAGTAGCTGAGCACTCTGCCAAATGCTGCTATCATTTCTAATTCCAAAGAGACATTTTACAACCTGTGCTTCATTTGTTTTTTGGTTCATCTCATTGGGAATTCCTTGATCATTTGTCCTGCAAGGACTTTGGATACCTTTTGTATCAAGTAACCAGATGTTTAAACGGGGGAAGGACACCTCTCTGTTCAGAACAACACAGACACCTAAGCAGTTGGCAAAGGAAATAAAGTGATTCTAAGCATTAAAGGCAACACTGTGAACATCAAGTGATAAAAATTTCTTCAGCTTTCCATCATTGAAGAAGGTAGTGTGATCTGCTCTTTGTCAAAAGACAAGCTGGAAGTGAAAGTTTGCATTGAATTCCTATATAAAGAAAAGAAAATTCCTCCAGGAATGATAAGTTTTAGAAGAATACTGAGTGTAGTGTTCTTTTTTCTCAGGCCACAGGGCACTTGCAGTTCTCATATAATCGAAAGATAAATCTGATAAATGAAATTACCTGCATTTGAGTAAAAGAAGAAGTTATCTGCTAAGGTTATTTCACCTTTATATTATTTATATCTGTTAATTCATTTTGCTTAACCATAGTCATTTGGAGCTTAAGATCTAGTGCAAATTAGTATGTAAGATCCCTGTGCAGTCTATGAAGATGAGAAAACACCTCCTGATAATTAATCCAGTATTGAAGGAAGCGTGTTTGAGAGGGGGAATGACATGGAAGAATCCCACAGAGAATTATCAACGGGATTCCTGAGCATCTACAAATTCTTTCAGCTGATGTTTCCTATTCGGTCAGAATACTTGAGACTGATGGGCAAATGGATGCATTTGCCTTTCATCCTTTCATTTGCCTCTGGATCCTCTCAAACTTGCAAGTCATTATAAGTTAGTTTGAAAATGGGAGAGGTTTCCACTGTCTGGTGCGTGAATATGCAGGACAGCCAAGGGGCTGCACATATCGGGATGTGATGTATATATATTTCATGGTATTTCACAGGATTCTGAAAATTCAATTTTAACGGTGCCTTAAAAAGGATTTTATCCTAAGTGGATTTTATCTCATGACTAGTGAGATAATAGAGCTTCCTGTGAAGTGGGGACTTGATTAGATCCTAGGTCTGGTATCCATGCATTATTGGTAAGAATTCTGCAGCAAAATTTGTCATTTTTTGAGTGATCCCTCATGTTTATGAGTTCTTTGAAGCCCTATCTCAAGGAAGGGTTTTGTGTAAGATTCAACCCTTACTAGTATTTTTTTGTCTAATAACTTCTTATATTTGCTTTATTCATGTGAATGTCTTGCTACTTTCTCCCCAGTGTATCTTGAACCTGTGCTCTACTTTCACTTAAATTTGTTAGAAGAGACTTCTCTAAGAAGAGAATAATCAAATTCTCAGAAGTTTTTTTGGGAGACAGAACCAGGCCTCCTTTCTGTCCTTTCTGAAGGAAAGGCACAAACATGTGGCTGGCCAGGTCAGTATTTGGGTAGCTCCAAACTGGTCCCAGAATTGGCTGCCCCTTGTCCTATGGGAATGCCTGAATGGATGTTAGAAAAACAGGAATCAATGCCAATTTTGTAGTGGAAAAAAAAATAGGGAGGGTAGTGACACAGAGCAAAGTACAGCTGGAAACCAGGCTGCTTTTGACTGCAGACATGTTTATAAAACTTTATATTCAGATTCCATTTTATTGCTTGTGATTAATTATTATTGTTTACTGCACTTGTTAGGAGAGAGAAGTGTGAGGCCGCTCTCTATCTCCAGTATGGGTGTGCACCTTATTTGACTGTTGGTTTGTATTAGAATGATTAAGTTGTCATCTGAATCAAACGCCTTCCTGTTTTCTGGGTCTTTCCAGAAGATCAGTCATTTATAGACATCAGCACCTGAGATGTGGTTGGGACTTACAAATTCTGTTTTAGCAAAAATTAATTGTTGAAGAACAGCAGATACAATTTCAGGATTATCTGGACAATGTTAAGAGGGGTGGCAAACAGCCATATCTGCTATTTCCTGATGTATAAATTTAAAAGTTTGCCATTCTATCATGCTGTCTCTATAAGATCAGCATCCTTCTGGGCAGTTGCCAAGGAAAAGGCTATGCCAGGTCCCTGCTGCTGTTCTTGGGTACCTAACTTTCTTTTATGCTTTCCCATATGTACTGTTTAAACAAACCATGACTTGTGCACTGCAAAATCCTGCAGTATTTAAGACTTGTTTGTTCATTTAAAAAAGAAATGTTTTCTTTCTACACTGTGAGAAGGCAGGAGGAAAAAAAAAGCAATAAAACATGCAGCCACTCTGAAATAAAGCTTTTCTTTCCTCTGGGTTCAATTTTCCTGATATCTTAAATGTCTCTCATACTTGTGGAGATTTGTTTTACTGTTTGATATGTCCCACCTGTGATGCATCATTGAGCATGAGACATCCACAAGGGAGCGAGCTAAAATGTATTTACCTGCTTGGCATTTTCCTTTTTTTTTTTCCCTTTTTTTTTTAAAGTGGGACAGACTCCACCCACGACATTGTCTCATTTGAATTGTGTCTTAATAGGCCTTTTGTCCCTTGGAACACGTTCCTGCCGAGAGATGGGGGAGATATCAGGAGATTTCTTCATATTGATATCTTGCTTTGGCATCTTCATTTCCATTTTTTTTTGCTTGATAAATTAAATAGATAAAAGCTAACATCTCCTGCCTGGAGATGGCTAATCTCGCAGGATGTTTATTCATCAGGATTTATAAATTGTCTTCGCATTTTGGGCGGTTGGCACTAGCTTGAGAAGCTATCAAAAAGCCTGAAAGCTCTTCTGTTTAGAGGAGAAGAATAATCCAGCTCTAATGGGTCACTGAGGACCCCGCATCCACTTCAGAGCAAGAAAATTATGAGAAGGTAAGTACATTTTACATCTCTCTTTAGTTTGTGGGAAGTGTTCTGCTTCCAAATGACCCTTATTTCCCATCAGGGCTCACTAGGGCGAAGACCAAAGATATGGCTGCATTATGAACTGCATTTAACAGCTCTCAGTACTCTCCTGGTTCTCATAGTGCGACAAGCTGAGAGTACAATGGGGCAACGTGCTCCTGTCACTAAGCAGAGCAGGGTGCCCCAGGAAAGCCTGATTAGTCTTGCACTCTGACATCAGGATTGTAAAATGGGCATCCTTACCAAACACAGACTGCTTTCCAAACACCACCACTTCTCTCCATAATGAGTCCCCTGCTCTGTAAGAGTTATTTAAGCCATCTCAAAAGGGACAGCTGTAATCCAGGATGATTCTCCTCAGCAATTGCCGTGTGCCCGAGAAGACAGTTGCAGAATCATTACCTTTGCCCTGACGCTGGCTAATTGAAGCCTCAAATTCATTGTCTCCCTTGTTTGGAGCAACATACTGTGTTTAAAATCCATGTCTCTGAAGGAAAATAGCTCATAAACTCAAGACTTCATAGTACATAATGAATACTAAACGGTTTTAAAAGAGCATGATGCACTATTTCTCAGGTATTGCTTTCTCCAACTGAAAGAGGCGAACATATTCAAAAAGAAACTTAATTACAACAATCAATTCTAGGCTTATTGAAAGTGACAGCTATTTTCTCTAAAAAGTGATATTTTGCTAAAAAGTGTTGGATGTCCGCAGCACCAAAGGAATAGACACAGCAGGGATACAGTTTGGGCAAGCCACTGCTTTATTAAGTAACACATCTGGGAACTATCCGTCAACAGCTCATCCAGGACTGGCCTTCTTTCGTTTGCAATCTGTTCTACTTGAGAGAGAGCCAGCCTTTAGCCCTCCTTCTTTCTGACACATTTGGTGTAGGTTTTCCATCAGCACTCATCCCATCATGCCAGCCTTTGCTGCTGGGCCCTCGGTACCCTTCCCTCATAAGGGACTCATAAGGGGAGAAAGGTGGCGGTCTCTTTATCAGCAGCATCTGGAAAAGCAGCCATAGACCAAATCTTCTTTAGGAGATAACTTTCTCTCAATCTGCTTTTAATCCCAGGTCACTTCTCACAATCTGCCTCAAAACACCATATGGTCTTTTATTATCCAATTCAAATGTAGCGAGGATTCAAACTCCTTATTGAACAGTTACCTTAACTGAACAACTGAAAACATGACAGGTTCTGAAAATGGCATCTTTGCTACCAAACCGAATCAAAACCACCATTTTCTTCCAGCTGCTATTAAAATAAATTTTTAAAAAAAGGGAAGAAACACCTCCCCAGATATTTACTGCTCATTTTGCTTCTAGCTTATGAGTCCTCCTCAAATTTTTGAATGTTTAAGCTTCTTTAAGCTCCCATATGCAAAACATAAGACATGTACGAAGTGTGACCAAAACAGCTGTAGCAGAGGCACATCTAAACTTTAGGTAGGAAGTCCTGAGAGAGTCTTCTGAAAATAAATGCCTGTGTTCCATACATAATGAAGGAGGAGAGGCAGACGCTTTTGAAGATCCTAAGAGAAGGATCTGGTGACTCCACTGAATGTGGAAAAAGCCTCTCAGAGTTTGGATATAGGCAGTCTAGCCCCTTGTGCAGTTGTTGTGAGATGTTTTCCTGGACCTTAGGTTCCTGTGTACTGATGCCATGGGGATCTAGCAGCAGCTTTCTCTTCTGTGGATACTTTAACTACTGGATCAAACCAGAAAAGAGACCCAGGAAACAGCAATAACCTTTCCAGTTCCTCCAGGGAGAATACAGGTGACTCAATGACTAAATTTGGATTTCCTGCTTTGAAGAAATAAGTTTATACCTTGCAAGAGGAGAGCGTTTCTGAGTACATGTAGGCTCTAACTTCAGACATCTCTTGAGATTTCTATGGACTATGGGAATGCATATCAGCTTTTAGCACTGAAGATTTTGGGTTACATGTAGCAGTCTAGATTATTATCTGGGACTTAGGTAAAATTTTGTTTAAGTCCAAGCTTGGACTGGGTTTAGAAGGACAGTATCTAGCCTTTGCTTTTTATGCAAGAAAGATAAAATTCTCCTAGAATCACAAATTGTAAGAGGAGGAATTTTAAAGTAAAACCGTGAATCTTGCAGAAGTCATGATAAACATTGCAATACAGTTTGCTAGACGCTCTGTATCAGAGAAATAGATTTTTTCCATCCCAAATGCTGAAAATGTTAATATGCTTTTTATCTGCTAAAGATAAAAATCTGCTACCTGTTAAAGGTAAGAATTCTGTTAACAGAAGGGCTGAAATATGATTTCATCTTAGTGGGATCATTAGCAAACGTGATTTTAAGTACTAGCACAGCAACAGCAAGCAGGAATCCTTCGTTAGAACACTGTTCTGCAACTATTTCACGCTTCTTTAGCAGTACTTCATTAGCATTCTTGGAAAAATAAATTAACATGACCTGAAATAAAATATTAAAATATTAGTAATTGATAGATACTTCGTTTTAGAAAAAATAAACCAGACACAGGTCTGTAGGAAGGCTTTGACTCCGAATGCGTTAGTTTCTGATTACATGGGAAATCCAGTTCAGATCTATATCTTGTGACCCAAGTCCTCCTCCTTAGTAACTCTTTCTGTGCAGTATCTGATGGAACTGTAGTACTTTTCACAAAAGTTTGGTAACAGTCATTGGAGAACATGCAGGTGGGAAGGTACAGCCTCCTGGGCTAATGAATTCAGCAATACGTCCCTTTCTAAAGGTTTCTTTTCTGCTCTCTGGACCACTGGGATCTGTGTGTAGGATAAGATCTGTCCATTGTACTATGACCAAGCAGTGAAGCTGTCAGTCTCCAGGAGGATTTTCAGTGGTGAATACTAAATACTTCTGCTCCTTATTGCTATCAGAATATTTTTAAACAGCTGTTAAACTGTTAAACAGCAATGGGCTGGGAAAGACCGATTCCAAGCCTCATGGCAGGCAAATTTCCGAGAGGAACTTTGTGGCTTTGCGGCAGGTGTTTGTGTCTTGTTATAGCTAAATCAGAGCAGGACTGTTATGGGGTATGGAGCAAATTGCCAAAATTAACCCTTAAGAAAACTGGAAATTATCTGAATAGTAGCTAAGCTCAGGAAATCTATAGTTCATTTGTTGAGAGCTCAACAGTACTTTGTTAACCAGAATTTATATACAGTCAGAGCAAATTCAGCAAGGTTTTTCTTTATTTTGCATATTTATTTTACCAAAATCAAAGGATGTTTATACTTGGGTATGCTAAATGTCCTGATGTCACTGAACTAATATTTTGTTATTTATCACTAGGCATTTTGAAGGTGAAAGCTATCATTGTGTCTTGGCATATTGTATATTATTCGAACTGAGTAGTTCAGTTCTTCAAGAACATGAAGGAAATGTATGACACCTAGAGAAGATTAACCAGAAGAAAGTAACTCTTCAGGGTTTTCTTCAACTGATTTGGTTTAGATTATTTTTTAGAGGACTGAAAAGCAGATTCTGAAATCAGCTAGTTTGGAACATGGCTAAAGTTTGACCCATAGGAGTAAGTCTGCCATTGCAAAGAGATCATGCTATTATATGCAAAGAAGTATATACATGGATGTTTAAAAATGATTATGCAGATATGGAAAATCATGTCTACTTTATTGCCCTTCTAAATGTCCTCCCAGGAGCTTTTCTCAACACTGTCAAACCTTAAAGACTTTTGTTTGAAAGCGTGGAATTTGCTTTGTATTTTCCTTGGAAAGGAATACATCTTTCACTACCACAACCTTCTGTAACCCTACTGCCCTGCTCACTCCCACACCCACACACAAAGACACTCCTTAATTGTATTACTGTTAGGCTGACCTCCAACCCCTACTAAAATGAGGACAAGGCTAGTTTTGTGTTTCATGGGATAACAATTTATGAGCAATTAAAAATGAAGAGACACAAAGCATTCATCACAGTCCCAGCTAGACAGGCAGCTGAGGTCAAAGGTTCTAGCAATGAAGTGTGCACAATATATTTTTATTTCTGTTTTCACTAAGAAGGAAACGGGTTAGCTAAAAATTATGGCATGCAGCCTCCAGTTCAAAATAGGTGCACTTAATCTTTCAAGACAGTCCATGCTTGGGCAGATAGGTTATGACAGCACACACACACACACACAGTCATACACACAGCTAGTCACATGCACACAGAGTATCTGCTACTGTTCTGAAATGTTGGCGAACTCAAACACAAAGTTGCTTAAAATGGGATGCACTGAACGCTCCGAATACTCATAAGCATTGCAATTTAGCAGTTATAGTCACTGTACAAAGCATGACTTTTCCCCTGAGCCCTAAAAAATCAAGTACTTTGGGATTTTCTCTCAGTTCTTCAAATAGAAGTTATGAGGTTGTGGAAACTCTTTTTGTTTGTTTCTGAAGCTACAGGTGATTTTAGAAAAATGTGGAAATTAAGGTTTCGATGTTCATATTTGTGTAATGGTGCTTCTGTTTCTCCAATTGAAAACATGTCCTGTACTATCTTTTCATTTTGTTTCTGTTTTTTAAGGTAGACCACACAGTTAGAAATCTGACACTGGCTTAGGGTCAGGCTGGCATGAGCAAAAGTATTGCTGCATCGTATGTTCAACTCAGCATGATTTTGCAGTGTTTCATAATTCCAGCATGAAACAAAACTAAGAGCTTAGAGTGAACAGTTTTAAACTGTCATTCTAAAGTGACTTGATCTGCCTGCTTAATCAAAGCACCTGGACCTCAGTGCCAGCAAGAACAAAGCGGAGCATCGTCTAATAGGTTCAATTTTGCTAGAACTGTGAATGAACACATGCATATATGTGTACAGTGCTTGTGAGTTTACAGTAATTGAAAGTCCACTTACATAAATAGGGACATTTCTATCCTTCTGTAGTAATTTTCTATTAGAAGAGAAAATGTAAGATAAAATTGTATTTCATTTGCATCAGAATCACATCTCTTTACAAGTGGGTAAATAATGCAAACTACCAAAGGGTGCTTAGGATCTTTGTGCTCTATTTTTGTTGACTGAAATGACACTACAGTTTATTCAATAACGGATTCTTTGGAATAAAAAAAAGTGATTTATGTGAAGCATGACATCTTTTCTTCTGAATTAATCCAAATGATCAGTAAAGAGGGTTGATATTGATTGGACTATAGAATATGGTGCATTTGTTAAATGGGGGTTTCTTTTCAGTGAGACTGAAAGCCAGAAAATGATTCTCTTAGAAAAAGGCTGAAGGTACAAACTCAATGAGACTTTTAGTCACTGCTAGTGACTAGAAAAAAAGAGGTCTTAACATGAAAGCAAGATTAGCGAATTAGTGGATTGTGTCAGAAGGATTTATTTCATTTCTACAGTTTTGAGAGCTCTCTTCAACAAAAAAGACGGTTCCATCAAAGGCTCTAGTCAGAACATAAACATAACAGTAAAAAGATGTTTTAAGCATCATAAGTACCTATCATGCAGATATACCCTCATAATGTTAAGTACTATCCTACCTGCTAGGCCTAAACTATTTAGTGGCATGCATAAAAAATGCTGATGGGAGGTGCTTGCCTGTTTCCCAAGACCAGTTAACATGTCAGCTGATTTTGTGACTTATGGAGCAGCGGCACAGTGGCTTTCCCTTAAACATCTCAGAGGCCAAGTTAGCCACAGACACACTGGGGAAAGGAAAAGAAAAAGGGCTCTGGAAAAGAATTAACTATTAATTTTTTTTCTTTGTCTAATAAAGGCCCATAGTCTATATCCTTCTGCCTAAGTAGAGTCTTTTGGGACTCTTGAAAAGCTACGGCATGCAGGAGCATTATGAGAGATGGATGTTATTATGAGGATGTTGATATATATAGTATATAGTAGTGTATATATATGCACTCTATATTTCTCATATATATAGTCCTAACTAACATGGCTGATAGGAATGCAGTAGGATATAAATTTTTTTCCCTGACTCTTGGATGGAGCAGGGCATCAAGAAGGCGTTAAAAATCTTTCCTGAAGAATTTTCAATCCTGGTATTAACAATGGTCTGCAACTATGAATTTAAGAATACATTTTTTAGAGTGGAAGGGATGACCATTTTAATTCAATATTCTGGCTCCAACAGCAGCTAGTAGATGACTAAAGAGTAATAGAATAAGTGAAGAAACAAGAATGCCACAAAGCCTTTGTGAGTCCTTAATATATATATATAAAAATCCCCTTTCATGTAGCATTTTGTCTGTTTAATCATTCTTTTCAAGGCAGTTTACATTCCTAGGCTGAAGAGCATCTCTTTGTCTTACTTGTAGATCACATACACCTTGCACCTATGGCCCTTTAAGGAAACAATATGAGCCTGCATAACTCTTAAAGCGCAGACATACTTTGCTTCAAGCGTAGAGGGGATGGCTTCTTCCATGAAATGTGGAATTCCTGGGATTTAGCAGACAAGATAGGAATTAAGATGTTAGGGGCTTGGATGCTGTTAGGCACTTGGAACTCTGTTATGGAATGTGTCCTATTCCCTGTAGACTTTATAATTGCTTTTGTTCTTCTCTAGCCACACAGGAAAGATCTGTGTCCTATTTTCAACAAAATCTATGAACATTTTCATTTGTCAGTCAGAGGCTGACCAGGAGGATTGGTTTGTCTTTCTACTGATACAATGTCCAGACCTTCATCACTGCCCAGTGCAAGTGTTCAAGAATTTCATGCTGGTCTCAGAATAGGTTAATGATTCTTTCTTTCTGCACAGCAGGGATTGCCTCTGGCCCGTTAGCAGATTTCAATTTGCAATGGTTATGAGAAAATCTGTTGCATGCCTTTAATGAGTTTTTCTCTTGTTCTTTTCAAATTGCTATAGCCTACCTGCAAAGAGAGCTTGGGCTGGATAGAATTTGATCAGTTTGGTGACAGAGGTCTTGTTTTTAAAGGACTTCCAGTTGCTGGCAAGGGGGCAGTACAGTATCTTTACACTTCTTATTATTGCTCATTTAGCCTTTTCTTGTCTCAGAAGCCAGATGGTGAAGGTTGGTGTTTAAGACACCAGTGATGAAGGTACTTCTTTCCTTGGGTTCTATGGCAATCTGGCAATCTGGCTAGCTCCAGTGCTATTGCTTTCGTTAGTACAAAAGTGAGTTGTAGCTAGGAGTTCTTGACAAAGGGTTAGGCCCTTGTCTTCATCACTACAAGTTCTCAAATGAATCTTTGAAGATGACTACCTTCACAGAAGTAGTTTTAAATTGTGGGTATGTGGTTGGCTGTCTGTTCCCACATGTTCTCTCTGGGGTGATCTACCATTCTGCTCAGCCTTCTGTCATCCACATCATGCTTCTGTCTGGGATCATGGCCAGGAAAGGGATTATTTTGCTGCAAGTCACAACACCTAGTTTTTGTGTCTTGTTCTGCTAATGAATGGCTGTGAAGTATGGAATAAAAGAGGGCTGGAAGAAGGCAGGGAGTAAGTTTTGCAGTTCCTCAGGCCAGCAGAGGTAGACGATCCACCTCTCTGGAGATGCCTGACATTCTCTAGAGAGAGCTCCCCGAGAAACCTCTGATCTGATTATTTATATTGAGCTCATCAGGACAGTGTCGGAGAGTATCAAGAGGTCACAGGATATTAGTTAAAGCATCACCACTTTTTTTGAGGATTAATTCTGACATTATGCTTTCTAATGTGGAACACTGCATGTTTAATTAAGTTAATAAATTCGATCAAATGTTAACATTTGGTCTGCAAAATGAGAAATCAGGTCTCAAAAGCATCTTGATAAATGACAAGAATCTTAAATAGATAGCTTCATAAATTATAGATGCATATATTTACAAACACAGCCATACACGGGCTGGTCTGCACATGTCCTCTAGGAAATGAGACACAGTACTGCTGAGGCCCGAGTTGTCAGTTTTGTGCACCCCTGGAGGTGCACTCCTCGACAATACTCTCTGGCTACTAAGTAGGCAGCTTAGACACTTCTCCTCGTAGACCTGCATGGTCTCTATCACCTTGGGTTTTGCTCAAGCCAGTTAACATATTTCCAAAGGCTTGACACCATCCCTCAATGCATTTCATCTCATATATCAAGATTTTGGCGTAACCTAATGCTAAATACTTCGCTGGTGATGTTGGAGGTTATGCTGTGAAGAGCTGTGAAGTCCAGAGTGTTTGTAGAATTGACAAGCATGGAAAGCTGAATGTAAAACAGGAAAAAGAGAAAAACCCCCAACCCACTCAGAATATCACAGTCTTGCATTAACCCTCCTTTTGCATGGAAAAGAGCTTGCTCTGCATCTCCTTGTTTTTCCTTGCTTCTTGGCTGGTCCAGCGCTGTAACGCTGTCCCTCAGAGTGAGAGCCGAACTAGGACAAAGATAATCATTGAAAGCATTGGGATCTTCAGCAAGAGCTTTGCGGAAGCTGAGAACATTTGGAAATCGGCCGACTAGTTTCTAAAAATCCTGCCCTAAATATTTACGAAAACTATGTAACATTTCACGCTTCTCCACGATGCCTCTTTGTGGCATTGATGAAAAGCATCACAAGAAGAACTGCTCTGGTCCTGACTGCTTTCCAAGTCTCATTAAGTACAATGGATTTCCAAGTGCTTCTGTACATACCGGCTGCGCTACATCATCCCTTGCATTCCTGGTGCTGAAAGCTGCAGAAGGGAGCCAACGGGGAGGGGATAAATAGTACAGCTTTGGAGACTCTCTTTTCCCAGCTCCTATTCTTTGCTGCAACCAAAGGAATGAAAATCTCAATCTCATTACTTCATTTCTGGATAGTTTTGAAGGCAATTCCTAACTCTAGCTGGATTTTTCAGCAGTGTGGGAAAGTGGGGATATTGTAACTGATTTCTGCTTGTTTGTTTGTTTTTTTAAGACTCATGCTTCATCACAAAAAAAGCACAAAATTGATAGTGAGTTGTAAGCTGAAATGCAAGAGTTTGCAGGCATTTGCTTCCCAGAATTTGATTACAGGAGTATGTCTCTCCTGTGGCTTCAAGATTTCTTTTTCTTTTTTTTTCTGAATATGGCCCACCAGATCACCTGAGTTTGATCAGGAAAAAATCATCTCTGGGATTTTGTGAGGCTTTGTGATAATTCCTTGCTTTAATTTGTTTTCTTCAAATATTGTTCAATACAAAACGTGCAAAAAAAAAATCAATGCTAAGAGGAGCATCGTATGGTGAAGCTTTAATTGTTCAAGTAAAATAACAAATTCTCACGTAGACATAATCACAAATGGAGAAGTCTTGTTTGCAAATGCTGTCTAATTCATCTAGTCTCTCTAATGAAATTTTTTTCTTTGAGTGAAGAACCTCAAAAATCAGACAAAGCTCAGTGAATGCTGTTAAATTGTAATGAAATCAACAGACTTTCTCACATCAGAGCTGGTGCTTGGAGATGCTCTAGGCTTTGTATCCATTTTTCATGGTATATTCCTTTAGTAGGGAATCCAGACTGAGCAATCAGGTGTCTTCTGCCTGCTGGTGTCCTTTTACAATGCAAGGCAAAAAAGAAAAAAAAAAAAAAAGACTCCTTCAGCAAGTGTATAGCTTTTCTTTCAGCTGTGTATTTATGGCAGCTCTGATTCACATTCCACTGCCTATTGTACATGGAAAAACTGCTGAGCCTCTATAGAAGTGTAGTGCTTGGGTGCTACTAACCTGTCCCAATGTAAAGACCTTTATCCTTACCTTTAATGCTTTGCAAAGACCTTGTCTAGGCTAATCCATCTTCCCGGCCTCTTGTCCAAGAAATATGTGTCTCCCAGTGCTCAATAATTGTGATTTATTTAAAAGGCACTTCCCTCTTCTCGCCCATCCTTCCCTTGCATACACTGAGAGGTGCAAAGACCCAGTCCTTGTCCATCTGCAGATAGCTAGAGCTTTATGATTAGACTTTACCAAAAATACAGAGCCTACCAAAACTTGCTGATATGCTTTGCTATTGCATCTGTCCCTGCACCCTTTACACTACTTATTTAGATTGTGTGATATGCCTGCTTTTCAATTGCATCTACATCCATGCAATAAATTAAATGTTGTGTGTTTCAAAGTCTTCAAATAACACATTAGTAAAACCTGAATAGTGTAAAAGTCTAATGCTGAGTCACTAAAATGAGATACCTTTAAATGATATAGAGGCCATCTCAATGAATTGCACTAGAGATGCTTATCTCAAAGTGTTTTCCATAGATGAAGGGGTGTGTGTTAGGAATTTAGAAAAGAAAATTATGTCCTATCAATCTGAGGAACCTCTGGAATATGCAATAGTGGGGAGTGACCGTAAATTTTGAAAGAACAGAGCTGAGTTAAAAATATTCAGGAAAATTCTTGTCAATGAAAAAATCAATGATTGGAAGAATTCAAAAATCACAAATGTTACATTTCTTTTGTCATATAATTTGTAGGAACAATTCAATTTCCATAATGTGAAAAAACAGCTCTTTAACATTTCATTTTCAAGCAGAACTTTTTACATTTTTACCTTTAGATTTTTTTCCAAAACAGCTATTAAGGTTTATAAATAGGATTGCTATAATAAACAGTTATTACCGGTTAGCAACTACTGCTATTTTTATACAACACATAAGATGATCCTATGAAACACAATAACCACCAGAATAGAGTTGCTTCATTGAATGCATTTCTTTCCTTGATTGGCCCATCTTTTTCTACATACCGAGTTGAGACTGACGATTCAATTTAACACACAAACCTGCAAAATCATAGTAACTTGAATCTGGCTACTCAGGCAGTGAATCAGCAAACCATATCAGTAAGCAATTAAGAATTAAAGTTAATCTGATTTAAAAGCCTGTGCTTATATGTGCTGTTAAATGGAGGATACTAGAAATGGTGCTTAGCAGGCTGTGCCTGTTCTTTTCCAAATTTTAGACAGACAATTTGCTGTGGTTAAAAAAAGAGCTAGGCAGAACATCTTTGTTTCAGTAAATGCCAAACTATTTTGCAGAATTTTAATGCCTAAAATTTTAAGAGAGTTGGTCTTGGACTCTCAGATGTCCAAACATCTGTTGAAAAGGTCAACTTCAACACAATTCTCTTACTATGAAAATTTTAGAAGGATTTTGTTTTCAGTCCAACTGAGAATAAAAAAAAATGCTTAAAGCTCATCAGTTGTCATAAAATGGAAATTCTCCTCTAGCTTTGATTGCAAATCAAGGACTCTCCCAAACTCAAAACAACAACAACAACAACAACAAAAAGCCAAATCAAGTATATTTGTCACTGAATGCAGTAAGGGTAGGACCTCCTAATTTTCCTTCCTCTTGTGAAATTTGGACACCAAGTCTTTAGTATAACTCTTTTCACAGAGGTCTCAATCCACCAAGGAATTTAAGCTTGTCTTGAAGTTAATCACAGAAAAAAAAAAAATCCTGTATCAATGACATTACTTTCATAATTTTAAACAAGTTCTTAAGTTTCATCAGAACCAAAATCCTTAATTCAAGGAGCAATGACACAGGGAATAGGGCCAAACTCTAATACTAGTTGTAAATATGGAGTGATTTTATTGTAAAACTAGTGAAATGTCTTTTTAACAGATACATCTGAGCTGAGGTTATGTATAGCATACGACACTGTCTGCTGAGAGACAAAGTCACAGCAGCTCCATGGATTCTTTCCTATTTTCCTATATTATGGTTCTGAACTGTCTTCCATTTACATTTTACTTTTACATGTAAACGTATCTTACTAAAAGGGGTGTCATAATATTTGAAGAACAACATCACATAAACTGCACAACAGCGCACAGGCAAATAATAGGATATGACCCTGAAATACTTTCTCTACATTGTTTTTTAAAAGGACCTCTGCTCTAATTAACGATGCCTTGTAAATAACTCCAACAAATAGCGTGTCTTCAGTACCCTTCTTATCTTTTTGCATATCCCATTTAGAACTCCTGCTTCTTCATTGAGCAAAACTTAGGAATACACTTTTTATGAACTGAGATACATCAAAAGTATAAAAGATACAGTGCAAACGAGGATACTTATGATTGCGAAAGCCAGTGCACTATTTTTCTCTTAAAAATAAGAAAGGTGTACAGGAACACAATACAGGAACACAACCAGAATTCTTATAGTTGTAACCAAATGTTGTATAATTTTAGCCATCATTACTGAACATGATATCTCTTCCCACAGCATATTTTCCTTTGAATCATGACTGACCTTCAAGACTGTTGACGCACCCTTTCTGCTACAAAAGCTCTTTTGTCTCTGTGTGTTTGTGTGTGTGTGTGTCCATTCTACCCATTTCCTCCTCGTAGTAAAAAACAACTGCTCTGATTTTTCTTGTTTTTCTTTGAGAATCACAATTTGATCGAAAGAGATTAAATAAATCAGCAAGCGATAATATGAAGCCATTAATACAACTTTTCTGCTCAAGTGGTTTGGCAGCCTTTATCTGCTGGCTTAAACTTAAACAATTACCAGCTTCCAAACTAATTACAAAGCAGAACATTATAGGATTTATGAAATTTGGCAGCTATCACTTAAAAAAGGGGGCAAGGGAAGGAAGGAAGAAAAGTTCATAACCATCCATTATGTAAATATCCTGAAAGTTCCTCAGAACAGAAATAATATACTACTGGAAAAGTCTTTCAGCAGCCCTGAGCATCTTGACTTCTCATTTGTACAGTTTATTCATTTTTCATGCTTCATAAGTAAGCATATGGAAAATGCTGTGCAGATTTTTTTTTGCCAGCAAAATGCCTTCTATATTATTTATTTAGTTTACAGCTTTAATGCCTTAATTATATTAATACACAAGCTTTAAATGTGTTGATGGTTGTCTAGTAAAAGAAAAAGCATAGTTTCCATCCTTTGCCAGACTGAGAGCTCTAGTTCGTGCTGCTGAAGTCAGACCACGGGTTGTGGCAGACTGGGGTAACTGTTACTGGCTGGTGTAGGAGAAGGTGGCACCAGCCTTCTCCTTGCAGCTGGGATGCCAGGATGCAGGAACACGTGGTGACTATGTGGCAGCATGACCTCCCCTCACAAGTTTTCTATGGGGCTGCCCCACCAGCTGATCCTCACCACCAGAAATGTGGGTCAGGAGAACCATAATGTTTTTTAAAACTGAAAGTGGATAACTAGCTGCAATCCAGGAGCTGAGGTTTAAGAAAAAGTGGTAAATAATACAAGAGCAGACAATGTGTTATGGGGTGAAGTATTCTCACAGGCCAAAGAGCTATATGAGACCTAAGGAGTTCCTGTTCCTATATAACATTATTATTAATTGATCTTCTGTCCATAACCTCTGCTCAGGAAGATCTCTGATCCCAAGAAGATCCTTGGGAGCTTCTTTCATCCTTAGGATAACATAAGTCTATAAACATTTCCTAGAAATAAAGCTAAGCTAAGAAAACCGTTTCAGCTGTAGTATTAGCCATGTAATTCCTGCATGCTGCTCTGCCGTTCTGTTTCATACTAAAAAAGCAGAAGATGATACACAGGGAAGAGAATTATCCTGGTCTTTTTAACCAGAACTTTTCTGCTGAGGAAGGTGATGTCTACCACCACCTGCAACCATGAGTCTTTTTTTTTTTTTTTTTTCTAATCTGTCTAACTGCACGCCTTAGGAACTAGTCTGCAAAACAGCCTGTTTTAATAACTCTCACTAGATTATATTGTACTCGGTTGGGGCAGTTGAGATACAATGGGTTAGGATGGAAGATGTGACCCCCCCACCCCACTGTAATGCACCAAAATTACAAGGAGCCTGGTTGCCCCTAGCAAAGCACAGACCATCTTCAAGGCTCGCCTCTAAGCTGCCTTTATTGCTCTGGTTTGGGCCACGTGCTAGCTAGACAGAGCGTAAATATAAAGTGCATTTTAAAGTGTCTCGCCTTGCCTGTGTGTGCCCAGAAGTATTAGGTGGGAGTCAAGAGCAACTGAGGTAGATCTAAAGCAGGAAAAACATGGGCTGGTGTGAGCCAAGTCTGCCCCACAGAATCTCTGCCGCCAGCAGTCTGT
Source organism: Microcambeva ribeirae (assembly GCA_035222435.1). Taxonomy (NCBI): domain Eukaryota; kingdom Metazoa; phylum Chordata; class Actinopteri; order Siluriformes; family Trichomycteridae; genus Microcambeva; species Microcambeva ribeirae. The sequence continues at coordinate 1,281 of JAYECN010172356.1, read as the reverse complement.
GCTGAAGCGAAATGCGCCCGGGCCAAGCTGGAGTCACCTGGTCCTCCTTCCTGTTCTCTCTCAGTGACCACGCTCCTAGGCATTACTCACAGTTTTTTTCCCCATGATTAATTAAGCAATCATCTTTAAAGGTTTATTCCTTTTTCTGAAAAAAGAACTTAAAAAAAAGATGTTTTTTTTTTTTTTTTTAAAGGAATGTTAAGATTCAATCAATGTCAAAAATATTGTAGGCCAAGCATTCTACTTTTTTTGAACATCAATCTCATTCCTCTATGGAGAAAATCCACAGATAAAAACTAAAATCCAGGCTGAGGTGAATATAAAAACAAATCATGCTCTTTAAAGCATGTCCATAATCTGATGGTCAGAGGTTTTTCAATATTTTTTCTTGGGCAAGGTGCAATGAGTTCTTTGCTGTGATATATACGCGCACATACACAAACAAGTAAATATACACATGCCTATACTCAGATGTAGACACACACATAGGTGTTTAGTTTGCTATGGATTCACTAATAATGCAACACATGGATGAGTAACAAATCTAGCTAGGTTTAATCTGGTTAATTTAGGTCAATTCAGTTGTAGAGAGGTTTGCCTGTACATCAGCATGGCACATGTTCCCAAATGTCCTGAAGCCTGCAGGAGATGTTCAGGATGATCTGCTGTTGCTAGTTTGTAATGCAAACCATGCATTTGCCATGTCTTCAATTCCATTACAACACATGCAAATTAAATTAAAAGCTATAATTGTATTCATGTGGCTTTTAATCTGCAGTATGGTTATATATATTCCAAATATATGTATATTATATATTATTCTCTATTATCCACAAGGGTAGTATGACACAGAATAGATCTGGATTGTTATAAAACGCCATATACTTTTGTTAAAAGATGTAATGAATTTAGCACCATTCACACACACGTGTCCTTTTGGTGCTGATGTTTACATTAAATAATGTTAAAATCCATAAAAAACACGGAGAATGCTGAGAAATATTACACAGTCCATGTTCAAAGAGACTACTCATGAATCTCCTACTCTGCTTAGTCAACAATTCTCCTTCAGATCTGCTTTATACTCCTCATTTCATGCAGACATAAGAGTACTGATGAGGCATAATAGATTTGCCAGATCTAGACTCAGATGTTCTCCCAGAGCGTCTAAGCCAGAACTACCTGAAACGTGAAAGGCAGAACTATATCATAGAATCATAGAATGCTTAGGGTTGGAAGGGACCTCTAGAGATCATCTAGTCCAACCCCCCTGCACACGCA
>JAYECN010172249.1:0-26505 GCA_035222435.1 Microcambeva ribeirae | reverse complement strand
GTGTGCAGGGGGGTTGGACTAGATGATCTCCAGAGGTCCCTTCCAACCTTAAGCATTCTATGATTCTGTGATTCTATCACAGTGAGAAGTAAAGGACAGTAAGCCAATTTGGCAAATTAATTTGAACAAAAAAAACTTTTCATACTAAACTGTATTTTTTTTTGGATCTGCATCAATTTTGAGAAAAGCCAACATAGTAAGGGAAGTCATAATAACAAGTTATTATAACAAGAACATAATAATGGCATTAACATAACAGCATTCAAAACAAAAAGGAAGTCTCAGTAAAAATAAATAAATGAACAAGAACTTAGACTCCAACTTAGTCCATCTTAGACTCTCAGCCAGCTTCAGATAGCACAATCAGCTTTTTGAAGATCAGATGATTACAGTGAATTTCTATAAAGATTGCTTTTGATCTGGGATTTTGGCCCACTCAACACCAGTAAAAATATTAGGTCATGCAATGTTCTGCTAAAACCACGAGCAAACATACTGTTTAGTCCATCCAAATAAGTGAAAATGAATTAAAAGAGAAAGATTTGAAAGGTTTTCTAATCTGATATCTGCCAAACTTGCTGCACAGGAATGTTTCTAAACTCCTTTAGAAAATAACATGACTGTGTACCTGAGGACATTTCAGTGCCAGAGTCTAGGGTCCAGTTTTGATGCAAATTCTCCAAATACACTACATCCAGCCCTCCAAAAATTGCTGCTATCAGTGCTTCCATTTCAATCTATGTATCCTACCCTGTCCTCTTGTGATGACTTTGTGAGGGATCATCCTTTGCTCTGAACATTTAATGTTATCACGGTCTGAAACACTACATTAAATTATTCCAGTCAGAAAGTAAATATATTTTAAATGAGAAAATGAAGCTTTTGAAACAAGCTAAGCAAAGTGATGGCAATTTTTGATTTCTTTACATCTTCACATCAATAATTTACACCTTTTTGATGAGACATGCCTATCAAGCACTGGTTACAGAGCTCAGTGAACTTCTGTCAGTTAGTGACCTGTCATACATGAATTAATGGACTAGACCGTATCACAGATATTACATAATATGAATCTCATCATCATTTATGTTTGAAGTCCTAACTTTAGATGGTGAAAAAAATGGGTTCAAATCTCACTTTTAGGTCTATATTTGAATCTTTTTTTTTTTTTTTTTGCAGTCAGACCAATACAGGCTGCATTCAGTTTCCATTTCTGAAAGTCTAACTAACCTTTCATTATTAACAGTGAAGCATTGAAGTTTAAGAAAACAAACAAACAAACAAAAAAGAAACAAAAAACACCACTAGATTTAACGTCAGTAAGAAAATCTTTTAGATTTATGTTGCTATATAATAATCATTGTATTATTATATACTTATTTAGATAGAATAACAAAACTTTGCACCAGATGCTGTACTTGCTTAATTTCAAGCACATAATAATTTGTAGATTAAAGCTTTTAATATTAAGCATTTTAGATGTAGATTATACTAGTCTATAAAATTCAAATGGATATCAAATGGATATCATTAAGTTATTTTAAAAATATAAGTTAATCCAGTTCAAATATTAGGATAAAGTGCCAAAAGAGTTTACATTTCTTATATGTTTCTTAAAATAAATTCTACAAAGACTTAGCTGCAGTGAAAGCTTTATCTATCATTATCACACAATGCAGTTTTCTTCAAAAAAGTTGGCAGTTTATTGAAATTACTGAAAAGCTCCTAAGGCATGCAGACATTTTTCTTTCTATATGGCTGTTTATTTGTTGACTGGTAAAACACTTAAGGAAGAAAAACAAAATAACAGATGTTCCTATTTCTAAAAGTGCTTTAGTTTTGGCCATGGATTTGATCTGAGACCTTCTAGCTTTTTCTTGTTCTGTACAACCTTTCTCTAGTTGTTAATGAAGTTGTATTCTTCCACACACAAATTCAAAAGGTCATGCGAAATTACTCTTGCCCATGCTGTTCTCCAAATCCTCTATACTCTACATCTGTCCGATGTGCCTCTTACTCACACTTCTGAACTTTACTTAACTTAAGCACCCATTGAACATTACGATATGTTTGATGAAGGTAGAGACACAGACCTTGACCTTCAGAAATATGTGACAACATTTTTAGGGCAATGGAACTTGGCTCATTTGACAGATATTAGACTTCTAGTAGTACTTACTTTCCAAAGTGATTTAGTTTCCACATATTAAAAGATATATTTTCAGTTTGAACAAAATTATGCTTGTGTTAAGAGAAATATTTAACAACAGAATAAAGATTCCAGCAGTTTTATCAAAAACCTAGTGTGACAAGCAGGGGTAATGATAAAAGAGAGAGATGCACTCTCTGCCCTCACTATCAGCTGTGTACCGGCTTCTTCTTGAGACAAGATGATCTAAAGATATAGCTGTATATAAATCTGGCCCTCTGATGCAGCTGAGTATCCTACCCAAGAGGAGTCTGGAGATCATTCATTCAGTTGACATACAAACTCAGGATGCCACGTGCTTTAGAACATTTAGAACAGCTCAGCAGTACTGAGAAGTAAATATGGAGGGGGGGGAAAAAAAAAAATCAAAATAACCACGGAAAATGCTTACCTACTTAGTTGATGGGCAGTACCTCTATTGAAGTGTTTTCTTTAGTTACCTATTCATGCTGTGTAATTCTTATGACAGGTATCATATTTAAAGCCATTTAGATTTTTAGAACTCAACAGCTCAGATTTAACTGCTCTAACATACATGTGTTTAGTATTCATGTCCCTCTCTATTGCATGGTCAATCTATGGTCGTGTTCTAGAGCAAAAGAAAACAATATTTATTCAAACCAATAGACTAGATAAGCCACATTTCTGTAGGGACACTTGGTAAGGGAGTATGCAACAAGTCCACTTCATCATTTTATCTTATTTTTAAAGATAAACTATATATATGCTCCTGAAATGTCCCCTAAAACAGCACTGTAGTCACAAGTCTAACAGCACACTAGCTTTATCAACAGTAGGCTGGTAATGTATTCTTCTGGCACATCTAAGAATTACTTTTGTGTTACCAAATGCAATGTACTATACTGCTTATATTTTCTTTGTAAATCTACAAATATACCATGCTATTCCTTAGTCTGTTCAGTACCTTTTCTGTATTGTCTTTATCATACATTTTGTTGAGCTCACATTCTCAACTTAATTGTAACTATCAATCAGGACTGACAATGCAAAACCAGTAGGTTTCATGAACATGCAATAAGAGCAGAATTAGCATGCCAAAAACTTTGTGTGCTTCAGATACAGTTGTTTATTGTTAAATGAACTCAGAAGCAGTGCATTTTTTCAGCTATGACATATAAAAGCAGAGGCTGGAGTACTCTGTTCTACTGGTAAAGGATGAAAGATGCAGTAATGTTTAAAATTAACTGACATTTTCTGCTACTTGGTTACCCACTGAGCAGGTCTACAAGTTAAATATATGTGGAAAAATGTCACAGCACTATATATACCAAAAATTACATATCCTAGTTCTTATATGCTTACATAAAAGGATGCATTGCTCCATATCTTGTGAGTATTTCGGTAGTTTGAATACACTTGCTTTTCTTATTTTTGTCTGAAGAGAAAAAATAGTTAAGCTTGTTATTTCCTAGTAGAAGAAAAAAAAACAAAAAACAAAAAAACATAAATCAAGTAAATGCTTTACCTCAAGTAAACGCTAAAGTGACAAAGTTTGCCTACTGCAGAAGGCAGTAAGGTGAAAATGTCAGAGGAATTAGTTACAAATATCTCACTGTGACAAAGTATAGACTTAATGAAGATTCCAGTCACATTAAGACTTGAGTGTAAACTAAGTTCACATGTAAAACAGAGCTTTTGTTTTTTTCCTAAAAATTCCATGAAAATATTAAACTGATCTTGTTTTTTGCAGTTAGGTGGAAACAAAATTAAAAAAAAACCCAAAAAAAAAAAAAAAAAACCAACACTAAAAGTGGGAGGAACTGGGGTACTTGGACCAAGTAGCTTGGTTATTTAATCTTGCCCACCATTCCCTGGTCTTGTTTCAGCTTGCCCTGCAGTCATCCTTTGGTCTGAAGTGACCCAAGGTAGCAGAAGACTGAGGAGAAAAGTAGTGCAAACTGAAGGCTTTCTTATGATATGTTACAGGGGTTCTCCCACTGAAATTGCCCTGTGCAGTTGCCTTAAGCGCAGTGTTTGGGCACAACAAACTTTAAATACTTTACGTCAGCTACAATCTATTTTTGAAAATTATGCTATGTTAAGACTGAGAGAAAATCTCAAAAAGTCATTCTTCAAACAGTGCAAAAGTTTTGTGTTATATATTAATGAGATGGCAAGCTTTAAACATGTTTATTATTCTGTGAAGAGTTTCTGGAGCAAGGGAAAGTTGGCTACAAATTTCTTAAAGGTTGCAGCATTTAATCAATTTGAACATAGGCTGACAGTATACAGAGACTTGTTAATCATAGCTCAAAAGAATTATACATTTGGAGAAGATATTTTGTGAGTCTGTAGAAGAATAAAAATACAGAAATATAACATATCTGCTTCAACTACAAGATCACACTTTTTTTTGTTTGCATAAATAATTCATATTTCCACCTATCTAGTATATTAGATGGAACAACAGAAAGTTTGGATATTAGACGTGGAAAACGTGCTCTCCTAACTAGAGCATGAAGTTTAAAATTGTTTAGATCATCTATCTTGGTTTTGTACTAGAGATAAATAGCACCGAATTCGTGTATGGCACAAGACCTCTTGAAATAACTTTTAAGCAAACAAATTAACATTACTTCACACCTGAAGAGGAATAGTACAGCTTCCACTTAGAGCACTATGAACTAAGAAACTCAAAGAGGAGATTCATTCTAGCCAATAGAGAGACCACTTAAGAGAATCCTTGCTACCGACATGTTCAAAGGGAGAAACACAGTTTAGACTTATTGTGGCTTATTGCGGTTTTCCATCAAAAATGAAATATGGAGATTTGATTCTATAGCATGATGAATTATGAGAATGTTTTTAAATCAAGTACGCTTTTCATGAAAAATATTTTACACTTTATCAACTGGTTGCAAACTATGTGATCAAATAATTATTAAATTATTTTAAATCAAGAATACCACAGTACAAATTGGGCATTCAATTTTAGGAATATATGATAATGTTACATTAGTCATTAGAGTTTTGTTTTTCATCAGTTAATAGCTGTGGGATCTCACAGATATTAAAATATCTCAAGAAAAATATATTCTTGTTCCATAACTTCAGTAGACATGGATTGAGAATTGAAAGACATATTAACAAAGATGCTGAATATCAATGCTTCCATGATTTAAAGTCTACTTTTACTCATTCATTTCACTGAAAGAAAAATTTAAGTGTCAGGAAGATCTGTCATGAGAAGCTTTGTACTCATTTCCTCAGAAATAAGAAGAGAAAATGAAGATTAAAAATTAGAATTATAACACATGTTTCTGCATGAGTTAGAATGATTAGGCTTGTGTAAAATGAAAAGGCAAAATGATCCAGCTGCCATTAGCATTATCCGGATAACACTGCAGGTTTACTACTATATGACCTGGCAACTGCTGAAAAATAAATATCCAAATTGGACTTCAAGGAAAAGATAAAGAGCAGTAACGCTTTTTGCAACTTGGCTTAAAGATACCACTGAAACATTTTATATAAGTATGGAAAAAGGTGAGAAGGCTAAAAAGATTCTTGAGCAACAAGCTGGAGTAAGCTGGCTGCAGCTATGACAAAGAAAATACCTGAGGAATTAAGAAACCAAGAGGGCTGAATTTCAGCTTATCATGGGAATGTGGTATTTTCCAAGCCATTATGATATGTTTAACCTCCCATTTCACAGATAACGTTTTAGAAAACACTTTCTAAACAACAAAGATGTCCAGAAACTCTACAATTGGAGAAGAAAATTAGATGAAACTCTCTTAGATCGTTCCCAATATTTAAAGGGATTAGACACTTCTTCCAAACTGTATGTAGGAGTTTGCAATAAGTTCTTAAATGACAGCCTAAAATACTTCAAGCATTGGTAGTAATTTGCTCGGTGCTAGGCATAGAATATTTCAAAATACAGAAGTTTATTTTTACTTTAGTATGTTGCTATTAGTTTTTAGCACTGAATGAAGTTCTTCAAAAGATGTGAGCAGGGTATTAATGAGTAGTGAGGGACATTTTATTTCAAAATAAGTACCTGAAATTGGAGTCGTTAGCCACTGGAGTGCTATGGTAATTACCAACTGTGCCACAGTTCCTTCCTTCTCTCTTAAGCACTCTAACAAGAAAAAGACAAGCTATTAAAATTCATTAATCCTTCAAAACATCATCACCCGAACAGAACAAGAAAACATTCATCCGCTAATTTCAAAACCCTTGCTCTGCAATGACTGAAAGAATGCAAAAGAACTATTTCTTTAATCACATATATAGTCCTCATTTTCAAAGCATATTTTTTTTTGTATTTTTATCTGAAACTGATATCAAAGTTGAAATCCCTTTCATTTCTGCTTCCTTCTAGAGCCTGGAACCTCTTCTGCTCATGCTTTCTATTTCTCCCGACATCTATGTTTCCAGTCTCAACCGCACCAGCTAGGACTGGCAGGAGTTTATCAGAAGCACAAGATTTCACGTTCCTGCTACCTTGAAGTTTTAAATCTCCACTTCCCATCAGTGGAATGTCACCACAGATTGCACCAGCAAGGGAAGTTTAAAGGAGTTTAAAACTTCATTGTGATTTTTCACTATTCCTTTCTTCAACACTAACAGGAGCACATCTAAAATCCAGTGGTAGGACTATTTTTCTTCCCTGGGTTCTGAAGTGCATTTTAAAAAGACGATTTCTTTCATATGCTTGTATGAGCAATGATGCCTGAATGGAAATGAAGGCCTTTTGTTTGTAACTGCTTTTATCTTCCAAAGCTGAGTTGTTGTTTACTGCACAGGGACAGAATGCACTGATTCCTTTCCAAAGAAACTTTTTTTTGACAAAATAGCTCATACACCTGTCAGAGTAATAGAGTGTACAGTTGTTTTTTTTTTGCCAAACAAAACACCACCCCCCAGAAATACCAGTGTTAATTGCTGCATTGTTTCAAGAAACAATAGCAACTGCTTACATAACATTGGGTATCTGGAAATTGTTGGAAGGTAATTGCAATAAGCTTCAGACAGTTACTCCACCAAGCACTCACATTTCTCAGTGCAGAGGCTTCAGGGAGAAGAAAAAAAAAAAAAAAAAAAACCTGTCTGTCTTTTGAATCTTCATTTTTCTCACCAATTTCCTTTCTGTGCATTCACTGCTGCCCTTAAGTAACTGCAGCACAAACTGTTACCTGAGCCACATCCCACAGAACAGTTATTGCTTTAGGCAAAGACGGATCTCATGCAGACAGCCAAGGTCCTGGCGGGTCCTGGCTGAGCTGTCAGGCAACAGATGCAGTAGTCACCCCTGCATCTGTTGGTCTGGACCAGAACCAGGCTCATCTATTGTTTCTATAAGCAACAGGGATGAAATTCTGTCCTGTTACCAAGGAGGGTAAAAAGTCCCAAGTCAAAACAATCCCCCTCCACCCACATGGATTCACAGAAAGGCAGAGTAAGACTTGTAGCTTCTCTCTTATTTGAAATAATGTAATCATTGTAAATTAATAAGTAGCCCCATAGAAAAGTGGAATACCACTGTAATTTGATAACCTGTTAAGTTTAAGCTCTTTCTAGAAAAAAAAAAAAAAAAAAAAAAAAAAAAAAAAAAGCAAAAAAAAAAAAACAACTCCTTCAGATCAAATACATTTCTCGTTCACTTTTGAAATGTCACGTAAATCTCTGGTAAATATCCCATCAGCTTCTAGAGGGCCAAGACTTTACTTGCAAATTAATTCTGACGCCACTACCCAAACATATTACTGAAAATCAGAACATGATTTTGGCCTTATCTGCAATATATTTAATAGACATAAGTCTAGCAAACGCATAGATCATGCATAGAGATAAGCTTAGGAGGACAATAAGTTAAAAACAAAACAAGGATATTACATGGCAGTGGATGGATTCAGTTGACTGAATGTCCATATTTGAATTACTCAACATAAGCTCTCTTTTTAATCTGCAGAGAGCTGGCCAGTTAACTTCATTCCAAAGCAAACATCAGGAAAAGCTCAGCTGAACATCATCCTATAGCATCTGCTTCACTCCACTGACTACAAAACAACCTAGATAGCTGTACTACCCTTGCTTAAAACAGTGAGGCCCATCCCACCAATCTAGTCTCAAAGCAGAGTAGGCCCAAGATGCATAGTTAGCACAGAAACGTACAATGTGGATATTTTGTGGATACAGTGGACACCTAATCTGTACTGAACATAGCAGTGACTATCATATGCACTAAATAAGATAGAAAAATTCACAGAAGTAATAAGTCATGACCTGTTAGCCACAGGATAATTAATGTTAGCAAATGCTACAAGGGAAGTGACCCTCTTCACCATCTGCAAACTCAGCTTCACAGATGATGCAAAACTGACATATAAAAAACTCTCCGGTCTCAAGTTAACCTTGTGCCCAAAAATCCTACAAAGAGGAAATGAGAATTGCTGTTTCCCACTCTTTTCCTTGTAGGACTAACCTTTGCAAGCTGTACTCTCAAGAAAGTCAAACTACATATTCCTATCTGAAATAGAAGTCTGTGGCCCTTAATTTTGACCTCACTAATACTGAACAGAAAACCTACACCAATTCCAATACAATTTGGATTTTGCCTTAAAAATTCTTAGCCTGTATATAAAGTAGGGCCCATAAAGATACATTTCAAAGCCAAACATCTTGATTATATTCTTTTACAGAACATATCACATTTTAGTGATGTTTCCTTAAAAAAAAAAAAAAGAAAAAAAGAAAAAAAAAAAAGAAAGGTAAGAGGAATTATGCTGTCACTCTCCCATAAATAGTTTAATTTTATTCACATTTGAAAGAGAATATGGATGGTCTCAATGATATTAAAGTCATACAGTAAAGAGGAAGAGGAAAGAAGTTAAAAAAAAAAAAAAAAAAATCAAGGAACAGCTCACTCCCAGTCTTTTCCAAGGAGCTTACAATACATGTAATTTGTCCTTTAAGCAGGTAAACAGCTCCCAGAAAGTCACAATGTCCATTGTGGTTGTTTCATACCAAAATGCGTAGATATGGGCTAGTGTGCAAGGACTGAATTAAATTGGAAACCAAGTTTCACTAGTTCTGCTCCTAATGGAACAGGTTGTTTTAGCTTACAAGTGGTCTGGAAAAATTTAACAGTTATTAGAAACTTTGAAGATTATGCCATTTGATCATTTGATTGAAGTGTGATATAGCAGAATTTATGTCTGTTTTAATTGGAAATCTTAATGTAACCTTTACAACAGTTATGTCTTTATATATCTGCAAATGCATGCAGAAAATTTTCACATTGCATATTTTACATAGGCCAGGAGATTCTAAACATGGAAATTAGATGGTGAAGACAGAGACAAAGGAAATATCTTCCCACAAAGTATACAATCAAATGAGAATTTATTGGCAAGGAGGCCTCAAATCCCTGCCTGATTTATTTGATTATAGTTAGTAACATTTGAACTCATGTGAGATAAAACTAAGATAAGGAAACTGCATTTCAAGATGATCTGCAGGGATCAGGAAGATGATCCTCCTGTTCTCTGACGCAGCCGATACTGCATAAACTATGTGCAAAGTATTTTGACTTCTCTTCTGGAGATGATAAATTATAGAAATCAAACCAAAAGGGTACAAATATAAGTATTTATCTGATAAGGAAAATGATTACTAACACTTTCAAACATGTGGATCTACAATTAGATTCATACTTTGATTCATACTTAAGTTCTTTTATAAGAGGGAACTTAAATTTAGACTTAAATTACTTAAGTCAACATAAGGACGAAAAGTTCTGTTGAGCTACTCCTACATGATAACCCTGGAGCCTATCAGGTTTCAGTAAAAGTCTCTGTCTTGGGTTTAATATCAAATTTAATCAAAAACTACTTACTTTATTTAGATTAAAAGCTATGGAAATTGAAAAAAAAAGAACACAAACCTCTCCCCACCACTAAGTATGGGTTTAACTAGAAAGCAGGATACTGGGTAGCTACAGTACTGAAATCTTTTAGTTATTTGTTCCACTTTCCTGTTCTGACACAACAGCTGTGGTACTTTCAAAGCACACAAGACTTAACATAGAATGCTATATTAAGTTACCAGTTGAAGTCAAAACAAAGCAAGCACCAAAAAACACATTTCAGTAGCTGATAGTCTGTCCATAGCTTCTGTGAAAGAACTTGACAAATGGATTACTGAATAGGAAGCAAGACAGATGATTTGAAAGATAAGCAACTGTTGACTGGCACATGCTAACAAAATTCATCTAAGCTGCCAAATTAAGACTAGACGTAAAATGTGAAAAGATCGTCGACATCTATTAAAATGACACTCCTTCTTAGGGAGGCTGTATGTTAGAGAAAGTTCCCATCCTACAAAAATTAATGTAAAGTAATATCCCTTCTATAATTTTCTGCAGATGATTCATAACTCTACAACATTTCTTTACAATGCTTGCTTTCATAAATTTTAAGCCCTACTTGTGAGACCAATTGGTGAACATTTATGTGAGAATGGGAAAGTTAAAGCAAGTTGTGTTTAATGGCTTAACTATGGAACTCTATAGGAGGTTTTTCCCTTGTGAGAAATTGGGACAGACAAGGAAGCGGTCAGAAGAAAGTCAGTTCCATGAAATTAAATTCCTAATCGAGCCCACTAGCAGTTTTGTGAATTTCGCTTTACTCAGTGCATCAGAAAAAGCAACGAGGCCCTGAAGTGTACATTGGAAGCTTGTTCTCTAGAAAGAAGGGAATAGAGAGTGGAAAAAATTTGGGAAGTGATAGCAATGACTTAGAAGAAAACTACCTAGAAAATGAAGGAATTGCATAGAAGGCAAAATTGGAAAAGAACAGCAGAACAAGCAAGCCTATCAGCTTCAGAAAGAGATCTATGAAGAAGGAAGCTGTTGAGAACAAAAGCAAGACAAAACATTAAGAATATGAACATTGGAAGCCAAAGCCTTCCACTGTTACGATGTTATGATAAAATACACAGTGCAATACACATCTCTCTTGCAATGTAACAAGTCCTTCCCTAAATTAAATTCATATCAGCATAGAATAGAAGGGTTGAATCAACATGAAATTTAGATGACTCTATTATATACTACAATTATTTTGGGGGCTGAAGAATTAAGGTGTCCAGTAAATGTTAACAGTATTGATAAAAGCATTATGTCACAAGAAGGTGCTAGACATTGTTAAGCTGCACATTTGCTTTAGTAAAAGAGAATTGCATAGTGTCAGTAACATTAGTTCTCATGGCCATCTCTTAATATGCAAAGTTCATTACCTCAAATCGCAGTGAAGGGAATTAAAGAAAAACTGAGATTAATGAAAGGTGGTATACCTCAAAAATAACTCATCAGTAAGAATGTCATTACTATAAAATGTGGTCTCTTAGAGCTTTATAATGCTAGAAGCCAAAATGAGTCCTCCTGGGAAGCTAAGATCTTTTTCCAGTTATTATGTAGTTTCTTTGTATTCTTCTTGGTATTATTACACATAGGGAATATATATCTGTATGCTCTGTGAATACAGAAGGTGCACTGATTTTTCTCAAAAAAGATACACTCATATTGTAAATGAACCTGGAAAGGCTCCTGAGGCTCCTATAGATAGAAGACAATGAAATTACCTCTGGAACCAATTATTTTGCCTTCTAAATTCTGGGTCAAAAAGAGATCATCAGAATTCAAATACTGTGAGGGGGAAGGGAGGGCGGAAAAAAAAAAAAAAAATAGCAGTCTCCTAAAACATCCACAAAACTGAAAAGAATCACCTCTACCTAATTCCTAAGTAAATTATTGCATTTTTATTCCATATTTACTTCTGTTCCACTTCAGATTTTTTTTTTCTTTTGTGTGAATCAATCATAAAATAATCTCTTTCTCCATAGCTACCAAAATAATACTCTAAATAAACAAAATCTAGCATACAAATCTGGTACTTCACAGCCATTTCCTGTCCTCCTATTTGAAGGTTACCAGGACTGTGACGAGCCCTACCATTCTTTCATGATACAGGATCTCTGGTTGATCTTTATTGGTGTAAACTTCACCGTTCCTGGATGATCTAACCTTTCCTTACATCGTGATATTACTTCCTACCTCAGCTATTACAGGATTCTCCCAAATCTGATTTACATTTTTTTTTTTAACAGTACAGAATAAATTTAATTATAAATAATTGTTTAACAACTAAATAATAGCGTCATGACTCAATATTATTTTTAGAACTTGGAATCCTAGGAATTTACTTTGATCAAAAACTAAATTTCTGAAATTTAGTTTGCAGAAAATTTTGCCGTGAAATGATTTATCATTTTATAATTAAAGCAAGAAATCTCAAATAAAAAAGGCATTGCAAATTTATGGTGGAATAATTATTTCTTATAATATTTTCAAAATATCCTGATTTTTCTATTAAAAATACTCTCCTCTTCCTACATGACTACTTTTAATAAAAAAAAAAAAAAAAAAAATGTAGCCCAGAAATGTACTGAAATAAATTGGGATAATTTCCCCTCCAAAATACACCAACTAATGCACATCATTTAAAATTATTAGGGATTTTTTGTTATTATTGTTATTTTTTTTTTTTATGTAAGAGGAAGCGTTGTATACAACCGTGGTGTTGCTAAATGGAAGACTACTGTAGGTTGAGGAATTAGTGATCCAATTAACAGTTACCCTGAGCAACTGGGTACCTGAGGCACAGTTACTCCGAGCAGATGCAGATGCCCGTGTTGTGCTTTGCTGCACATGTGACTTGGCCTTCAGGCCTTTACTGTGCTGCAGGTGTTTCTTGGTCACAGGACGAGCCTGACCAGCTAACTGGAACGGAGCTCCTGCTTGGCCCTGGCAGCTAAGGCATCTGCTTGTCCTTGTCTTTAGCAAAGCAAGGCATTCTCCTATGAACTTTCTTTTGCTTGGCAGTAAAAATGATGAATAGAACGGCTTTCTTCCAAGAAAATCCTGTAAGAGTACTAAAGACCACAAAGCTGAGGAACCTTTCCAAGGACAGGATCTGTGCAGTGTGCCATGCCCTGACTTGAGGCTCAACCAATGCTGCACAGCTCAGAGCTCCCAGTGCCTGAAGGGACACGTGTTCATCTCCCTCTTCCTTCCAGTATCACTGCCAATAAACGCTATTTTAATACTTTGCAGGCAAGGAGCCCTCGCCGCAAAAAAATCTGAAGTCTAAAAACTCTGGTTCTAGTTGGTTGGATTTACTTTTCTTTCAGTAGGTCAAGCTGATGCCATAGCAACTCATGTCTCAATTGCATCATGTAAAAAAATACAGGGTTAAAAGTTTAAATTGTGTAAGTAACAATAATTTTAAAATAATAAGCACTCCAACAGACTAGAGACAGGCCCCCACCTGCCTCTTTCCATTTCTAGGATCCTGCTTGCATAGTGGTTAGGAGTTGTGGTATGGGGGTCTAAAGCATGTACAAATGCTCTGGCAACCTGGTTATAACACTGCTTTTGACCTGAATCTCCCAAGTCTCTCCATTCCCTATGATGACACACAAATTTCTCTTTGAATTGGCGTTACATAGGACATCAGGAGGGTCGATCTCTTCTCCAAAATAAGTACTGATAGGACAAGAAGAAATGGCCTCAAGTGGCACCAGGGGATGTTCAAGTTGGACATTAGGAAGAATTTCTACAGGGAAAGAGTGGTGAAACATAAGAATGGGTTGCCCGAGGAAGTGGTAGAGTCACCGTCCCTGTCAGTGTTCAAGAATCTTGTAGACGAGGCAACGCTTAGGGACATAGCTTATCAGGTATGATGTTGAAGTGTTTATGGTTGGACTCAATGATCTTAATGGTCTTTTCCAGCCATAATGATTCTATCATAGAATCAATCGATGATCAAATGCAGCACTTTTTTCTTCCAAATACAAAGGGCAAAAAAAGTTGGATTATTTTAAATATGAATGTGTAGACAATGTTTTACTTTTATGTAGGCATCTGAACTCAGGATCAAGGCATTATTTATAAACAAAGTGTTAGTTAAACCAGTACAAATGCTTATGAGACCACAAATGATGTTTTTGCCATGAAATAATGTCTTTGCATACTTATTTTCCCAACATTAGTCTTTCCTCTGTGACAATAGGCTAGGTTAGAGGCATTGAGAGGGAGAATCCTCCCTTTTGAATCAATTAAGGTTGCAATTCTGATTTCAGTGTTTTGGGAACGGTGACAATATCTGAATTACAGGTTCCCATGCGCTTGTCTGACTCAAATTTATAAGCGAGGTCAGACATGGTAGTGTGAGAATGGCATTGTAATTAGGAAAGTGCTCGTTTTGTCAACTAGGTATAAAACACCACTGCAGTGCAGAGAGAAGCCTTTATTTTTTGAGTAAATTAATTGTAATAACTATGAAGCTACAGCTGGGAAGCCAAGCAGCCAGGCATGAACAGGAAATCCAGCCTGACAGAGTGTTCCAAGACTTTCCTCCGGGAAAAAGTCTGTCTTTACAAAATGAAGTTTAGCAGTTCAAAGTGAAAAACAGGAAGGGCAAAATGCCAGCTCAAGTACCTGACCTGCACATGGGCAACTGCAGAGCTGATATGGGAAATGAAGACAAAAAGGGAATACAAAAAATGGCTTTTGGAGAGGTGATACATGAGGTATCACAAGACTGAATGTTTGGGGTGTTGTGCCTTTGCAAACTGCACCTATTCTGCAAGCTGGTTAAGCAAAACTACTCATTTCTTATGGCTTCCACATTTAGTTATCTTTTCAAACATCTTCGGCTTTTACATAGGGAGAAGACGAGTTAAAAAAAAAATAAAAACACAGTAAGGCTGCAGCTCTATGATAAAGGGTCTCTACCAGCAGTAACGGGAAGCCTTATCTCTTTACCCTACCTCCATTACATAAAATGTGATGTCTCTTCCTCTTGATGCACCGTTTGTGTGGCCATCCTGTGAATGCAATCACAGAACAACTATGAATGAAAATAAATCTTGTAGAAAAATAGGCTATTATAAAATAAAAGGAAATTCAAAATTCCACACAAAGGCAATGTCCTCAAGTCAACATCCCCTTCTTGCTTTGGTTCCTTCCATTCTGGAGGAAAACACACCCCTGCTACTTGTTAATTCTGAAAATCGAGAGAAAGAGAACAGCGAATCGGCACAAAACCTGATGAGCAATATACTACAGTAGGGCAGGATGAGAAAACACCCTAAAAACCCATAATGGAGCTGCAAGTGAATTTACTGAACTATCTCCTTCATTGACAGCAGTAAGTGCAGAAAATTAATCCTCCATACATATAAAGACTATTTCTGCTACCAGGCAACAAGTTTGCTACCTCGGCAGGGCTGCAGAAGGGGTGTGTGTGGGAGTGGGTGTGTATGCACACGGAGAAAGATGCTTCACTGTTCCACAAATGGCTTAAGAAAAAATGGGGCATCCTGACCACAGTAAAAAAACAGCTAAGTTAGAATTAGGTTCATATGAGAAGACACAGGGTAGACAGAACTATTTTTCTTTACTTATGCTAAGGTTAAAAAGTCTACTAAAAAACCCCTCAAAATATTCTGCAGGAACAGATCTGTTTTTATGAATGTCCATTTGCTTTGTATGAATACACTGTCTGAATACAGGCAGCTGTTTCCTTTTAAAGGAAAAAAGAATTAAAGTGATCTCAGCATAGTATAGATATTATAGTTTGAGTAAAAGAAAATAAAAATCTGTTTTTTCATATGAACTATGAAATATCCTTTCAATTGAATCACCTAGTATTCAAAATCTTGCAAGGAAAAAATAAATCAAAATAGTAGCATTACTGAGCTGAAAGGCCCCAGCTTGTTAGCCATGGACCGTGATCGCTCAGAAGCGTCCTTGACCTGACGCGGGTTGCCTGTGGGCCATAGACCCTCAGAGGGGTCCCTTTAGTATGAGGCAACTTCTTCCCCCAATCATCTCTCCAGCTGTGTCCTCCCTTCCTTTCATGGATCTCCTGGGGCTTTTCTCATGTGTCCTCCACCGAGTCCCATATCACGTGTCCTCGCAGGTACGACCCATTCTTGAATATGTCAAAAGGCACCACGTTTCAGCACTCAGTGGGGTGTGTTGGAGCCAGCAGCTCCCAGCCTCCTCTGGCAGCTTTTAAAAATTATTGCCTGAAGCTGAAAAGAGAATGTGTGTTTTGCCCAGGCAAGCCCAAAATGTCTGAAAAAAAAAAAACCTGACAGCATCTTGAACAATCTGTGGGTTTTTTGTTTGTTTGTTTTGTCTATGAAAACAGCAGCTGCTTCATCACATAAAGCACCTAAAATATATCTTCACTATACTTTGTATACTCTGGAGAAAAAAAAAAAAAAAAAGGCAAAAAAATGGTGTTTGAGAGTTTCCAAACTTCAGTGTTTTTACTCCAGTTACCGACTAACACATTCAGAAAGAAACTAAAACTAGCCAATTAGAAGAGTAATGAATGAGGAAGAGTAAAGAGCTCTCCTTTGTGACAGAAGAAAACAAAAAGAGAAATCTCATTTTCAGAGTCCCAAATTTTCGTTTACTTCTAAACATGGATCCGTCTCACAGGTGATCTTCTATTTATAGGGAAAACACTGTCTCATGCCATAGCAGCAGACATGTGCTGAGCTGTAAACCTAAGGATCTGCGCAGGGACACTGCAGTTGTCTACAGACTCAGAATTTAAATCAAGGTCTGGAACACAGAATAGCAAAACTGCATTTTATCTGTGTCTTATGAAGGTATATTAAGATGGAAGGGTCCTTGGTGAAATAGACATTCACTAAGATGCCTCCTGTGTTGGACATCTATCCCTTCTTCCTCTTGTTTCCTTTAAAGCAGCATTTTTTGATGTATCTCATCAGCAAGATATCTATATTCCTAAGAGTAAATGCTTTAGAGACAAAAAAAGACAATGAATCCAACCAAAAAGCCTAGGGAGTATTATCAGCTGGGAGGGGAGAAAAATAAACAAAATAAAAAAATAATAATAATAAAAGAGGACGCAACTTAAAACAACTCAGCATTTCCATAAAAAGGCTAAATATATAGGAACTCTGGACAACAGAGTACTAATTTTTTTTTTTTAAATCTAAATTTTTTAAATTTAGATTTTCTTTTTCTTGTAATGGAGCAAGTTCATCCATTGCTCTACAAGCAAAGGAAGTTCCTTTGGGAAAGTATTTTCTAGGTTACTCTGATCATCGACAACTATGAATAATAAATGGCAAATAACCTTTCCTAGAATAAAGCTTCCATCAATCAAGATGAAGATGAAACACATCCATTCATTCACAAACAACAAATATCATCTGGTTTTGCTTCTTTGCACCTGTTCACTTTTCCGTTTGTCATAGAACAGGGTAAACACAATAAAGATCAGGAATTAAAAGTGCAGATCTCATGCTGTTATAAACCTTAATGGTCTTGCCTACTTTCAAAAACTATTAATTAAGAGCAATAATACTCAATGTCTGACGTAAACTAATGTTTGCCCTTGCCAGCTACCCACACAGCAAGTCCATCCGTCACTAATTAGAATGTTCTAAATCACACTTAAACATGCAGACAAGTCTAGCCACAATGAGGAGAGGAAAAAAAAAAAAAAAAAAAAAAAACACAACAGTCTAGAATTTCTCTCAGGGCAATATTTTGCCTGAACTATAAATAAAAAGGCTTCTAACTCACCAATTTTGCTAGTGGAGGCTGTCTTGTATTAATTTAGATAGATTGCGATAAGTCATTTCAATGTGGATATCACCAAAATACCTGCCCCTCTTTTCCCCCCCACACCCCTCATCAAACACTCCATTTGCATTTTGGCCATAGGGAAAGAGAACAACAGTATTCTCTTTCAGTCAAAATAAATCAGCCAAAATAAAAATCCTGACCCTGAATGTATGCTGTGATTCGCACACTTTCATTCTCTTGTCTAATCTCAACTAGATCTGTCAAGATGCATTTCTAGTGACAAGATGCAGCGTAGTGGAACACATCATTGGGGATTACTTTAGTTATTCCTGTTCCATTAAATATTGGGGGACTTCCTATGGACAGAATATAGTAGGCACGAAATCAATGATTTAGCTAAGACCCCATTTTTTCAATACAGTTTCGACAGAAGGGTAACCCAGATTAAAAATAACTTATTTGTGAATTGAATCATCACCAAACTAAAAACAAACAAACAAAACCAAGCAAACAAACAAAAAAAACCCCACAACACACATGGTATTCCTTGCCAGAATACGTATCCTTTAAAGGAATATACAAAGACTAAAGGATATTCAAAACAAAAGCCTCTCTACTTTCCAAAGTCTACCAGTGTTCTGTCTTCCCTTCCATATTTTCATCCTCCCTTTCTTCATCTAGTCTCAGATATTTCATAAACTATTCATCTGAAGCAATCTTTTGTCTTTTGATTATTCTTTTAACACTTTTAACTACTCTTAAAAACAACAAACAATTGCATTCATGCTTTCTGTTTTTCTCTATTTAGATAATATTCAGACATCTAACCAGCTAGTCATCAGATAAAACCAGTTCTTGCTGCACATACATAAACAGCCTAAGCAAAGTACATGAAAGGCTGCAGGACAGACTTTACTATCAAAAAGCCCACGGAAATTGGCATCTTCTCCAAACTTGTTACTGCACAGTTAAGGGTACCCAGGCTATGATAAAGTGGTATAGCTCCTCTCATTAACTATATTAATTTGACAGTTTGATAATTTGCCAATATTTGTACATACAGTAAAGCACTTCCATAAAAAAAACACACAGAATAAAGTTTTTTTTTTGCTATGTGCTATGTTCATCAGAAGATAAATAACATTGGTCCCATGAGAAAAGTTGAACTGTTTCTACAATCCTGAAATATAAGTCCAATTAAAAGTAGTTTGCATGTTTTCTGATCCAGCTTATTGGTGGAATTAATCTTTGTATAAAGACAAAATCCCTTGAAGGATTTCTACTGAAAGGCAAAAGTATTGGAAATTTTTATTTAAAAAGTCAGAACAGGAATACCTCAGACTAAAGGATATTATTGGTATTTCATTACTTTGATAAATGTGATAAAAGAAGATACGTAGAACAAGAAGGTTTCTATGCTATTTTAAGTTATGATGAAAAAATCTGAACTTATTTTATACAGACATTAGAGAAATTTCAGTGATTCAAAATATTTGAGTCATTCAATATAATTGCATCAAAACTACAAAATCAAATTTAACTTGTTTCACAAGTTTTCTTAAAGACATAAAAATTTTTGTGAGTTTATATTACCTAGGAAACAAGTAATAACAGGTAATTAACAGTAAAAAGCTCATTTTCACATATGAAAATAGTGCTAATAAACTAAAAAAAAAAAAAATCAAATATTTCAACAGCTATCGCATACTTGCCATCAAAAAGGTTTTAGGCATTTTGATTTGTTGTGATTTTAAAAATTTTAAGAAAATGTTTCTCTTTTCTATTTAAAGACACAAGTGAAGTTTTTCGTTAGCAAAACCACATTTTCATTCAGAAAGAAGTTACCACTCCCCTTCTCATTCAGTAAGGACAATTTATCAGGGACTAAAACAAATAAACAATCATGAAAGAAAAAGACACTTTAATTAGCAAAGGAAAAAAAATCAAGATTTCATGCCCTTCAGGACTTTTCCTTTATTATCTAACATAAAGTCATATTTTACAAAAGCTATGTGTGCATTGCTGAAATTCTGAGTTCCACCTTTCTTCTGTTACTCAAGCTACACCATTTTCTTTACACTAAACTAGCTGAAGACCATTTCTTCTTGCAACATTCCAGCTTGCAGTGTTATGCCCTCCAATGCTGCAGAGCCGCAAAAGGATAGCAAGAAAACATTAACAAACTGGTTTTATAAATTATCACAACAACAAAGCAATTATACAAATTAACATTGATTCTACTCTAATCAAGATGTAAGAGAACACTTTTGGAAGAGACAGTTCATTACCGCTCAGGTCAAACTAATCAAATGATGTAAATGCTTGTAACGTTGCATGTTACTCTTTGAAGCAGTCAGAGCAACAAAAGAAAAAAAGAGTAAACATACAATAGGTGTGCAGTCAACTGCTGGGAATGCTGGGAGACGGTAATCAAGAAAGCTGACAAACCCTGTGCTACTTAAACAAAACCACCTTTCAGACTTTTAGCAAGTAGTCAAATATAATTGTACACAATTAAATTTGATTCTGCAGTTAACAAGCATCCTAAAAAAAAAAAAAAAAAAAAATTTTGATCTTACAAGCAGCAGTCATTTACTGTAGTTTCCCCAGCCAAAGCACACTGTCTGGGCTGTTAAAAACACTAGCATATAACTTGTTAAAATTAGCCTGAAATATTATCAGCTGTTTCTCAAAGTAGGATTTCTAACTCCATTCTCTAGCTGAAAACACAAATATTTAGAACACATAGTATCTGGGATGTTTTTCTACAATTAACTGAAGCTAAATAATCGTCTAAAGTAATTACATGAAATGGTTACTTAATGAGTAACATGTTACAAAACTAAACCTGTTCAAGATCTCCTAGATGAAAGGCTAACTAATGCTAAATAAAAAAAAAAAATGCCAAAAAAAAAAAAAGCCAAATATTTTATCCAGTATTAAGGAGGTTCATATAATTGATATAAACCTGAGGATCATATAATCAATTTAAACTTAAAATTAACTCCTATTTGGACACTCGCTCTTCTTGAGGGACTGCTTAGGATGGTTCTGAAGAGCGTTTGTCCTACAGACAGGACGCTGAGAAGACTTCTTGCAAGAGGCCTTGTTACATACTCGGTGTTTCAACTTCTCTGTAAAGTTATTTGGGAGAAATGCAAGATAACAGGCTGTTTGCAAGGCAATCTTTAAGATGATGCCTATGATATGTCTTCTTTTCACTCAGTACTGCTTGACAATCTAATTTCTTTTCTCAGACTGACCCAGGATTAAGATTGATTAAATCAACCTCACTCCATTCGAAATGAAGTCAGAGTGACATTTATTGTTGTGGGAAAGAGCAGAACAGTGCCTCTGAAGAGTGTTCTGGTACATGACAGAACTATTGCCAAGACTGTTCAGAAGCAATACAAGTCTCTGAGTTTTTTTGGTTTATTTAGTTATATTTTTTTTTTTCTTGGAGAGGGGGTGATGGTGGTGGGGAGGGAAGTCATAGATTCTGATTCTTCAAGACCTGAATCACCTTTTTCTCATGGCTGATCAAAGAGACAAAATAACCAGCTTTTTAAGTTATATTTGACTGAGTCACTTAATCTTGCAATGAGAATAGCACTCAAGAGTGTAAACTGGACTGTAGCAATGAGACTGTTAATTTTCTCTGGAAGAAGATTTATTCACGTAAAACAATCTGATGGAGATATGGCCCATGTGCACTGAACAAGATCTTGCTGCAGGAGATGCTCTGGCTTACTAATGCCATCCTGACGACATGGTAGAATTCAGCAGTTCCAAGTTTTCACATGGCTACTGAATGTTTTGATGCTCCCATGCCCTCTCTTATACGTTCATCCTCTCTGTTGAAAGAGGAATGCCTTATTGCTGTGCAGATAACCTGATCCCCAACAGTATATCTTCAAGGCTCAGTCTCAGTTGATGTCTCTAGTACTGAGATATATAAATAATCTGGAATATAAAAGTGCTTTATATAATATAACACTTGATTGTTTCTAACTGAATCAAGACTTTTTGGATTTTACAGCAGGTTAGCCCTGTAATATATCAGAAGAGCTGCCATACGGGAGAGACCAAAGTACAAGCAAGCTCATCACCAGCTGCTTGACTGAGACAGGAACAACAGCCTAGATAACAGTGTAAAACTGCTGGCACACTGGAGGGCATCCTACAATGCTGATTTTCTTTCTTTGGATTTTGCTACTGCAAATCTTTCTATGCAAAGTCTGAAAATAAGTATTTTTACAGACATTTGAACATATTTGAACATAAGAAAATATACTGTGGAAAACACTTTTGGGTCTTATTTTTGCAATTTGCTCTTTTTATCATGCTAAAACTTTAAGAAATGCATTTCATATGCCTGCTTCTTTCCTCTCTTTTTCTAAGTCAGTTGTATAGACAGCACATGAGAACAAAAGTTACACAACAGGAAAGGCCACAAATGAGTATCCTCTGAAGGCTGATTTTATTTCACTCATAATAAAAATTCTTGCTCTCCTGCCACTACAAAAGAATGCATAAATTTAGAAAGTGTAAAGCTTGTGGTGAAAAGGTCCTAACAGAAAACTACAGAAACTCCTGCCAAAATAATGAAAGATGATTTTACGGGCAGCTTTAAGATTTAATGCTCAAGATTAAAATACACTTGATTTGAAACTAATTTGGTAAATGACAACCACTGTAATATCTCCAGGAAACATCAGCATTAATATTTACAGTTCTATTAAGTTGTTAGGGAATTAAAACACATGGATCAGTTTTCAGAAATCATCTAGTTTAAGATAAATGTGAAAACTCAGACTGGATATTCCCCTTTCTTACATCTTCTGGATACTGAGATGAAGCATGTCCTAAAGATGGCATTTAATTTTAAACAGGATATTTTTCCTCATTCAGTAGCAGTTCCACATTTTCTATCAGTCATGCAGAGTTTTACTCATCTATGTGGCTACAACCTCATGAAGTGCTTTGAAAAGCTTAAAAGCTAACACTGAAAGCTGCGCATGCAAACTATTATTTGGTATTTACTTGATCCTTTTTCTTCCACAGATAGTGTGTAATATGTACGCACTCATGAAGTATTTCAAAAATCTGCCTTATAAAACCTCAAGAAGAACTTCTCAAGAAACGGACTAGAACAGAATAAAACCCAAATGAAAGACACAACTTTAGTCTTTTGCCTTTTCAAAGAGAATCAGAACAACAGCGGAGGGAGCAGGAGAACGTAAAAGGTATAGTCAAGACGATAAAGATAAATCTTATGAAAGAGAGATGATCATCTTAAAGAATTCATTTAATAGTATGATGACCATCTCCTATACAGCAGTTCTTGTCTAATGCTGAGTAAATATTGGCAGGCACATCATCTACAAACACATTTTATTCTGCCATGTCTGGTCAGATATCCGACTGATTAAATGTGTGCTTGTCCCTGAACACTTTTAGTGATCATAAAGCAGCTCCTGTGTGTATTATCATCCAGCATCTCTGAGACAAGAAAAATGAGAACAAATATTTATTACTCGTGTTTACAAAAAAAAAAAAAAAAAAAAAAAAAAAAAACACATTAGTAAAGCCCACCTTTCTCCCGCCCTTCCGCCAGTAGAGGCACAAGTTTATCTTAAACTATGACAGATTTAATTATGATGCTTTTTAACCAATAAAAACAATGACATTTTTATTCATGGCGATTTCTGAAAGTTAGTGATAGCTTTAAATTTTTTTAAATTTCACCCTGTTACAAAACAAAAACACAATTCCCCTCTTTTCCCCAAAAGCCCTGAAGAATGCATATTTAGATTTCAGATTAGGGACATGAAGCTTGGTGAAACACTCTAGGGACACACTGCTTCCAACAGCTACCCTGGGGAAAATGTGGCAGAGTGCTGAAAAGGGACCTATCTCAGTTTTCATGAAACAGGCAGATTTTTTAAGCTTACTCATTTTTCCCTGGCAAAGCTCAAGCATCCTTGCATTAACAACCAAGAAAAAAAATCAGCTCTTTCCTGGTTATTCTGACCTCATTAGCATCCTGTCGACTGTTTAAGAGAAGATTCTCTTTCATTGTAAATTCTCTTTCAAATGGTACTCCCTCCTACCTCCCCCCAAGGGCCTTTAATTGTGCAGTCTACAGGCGTTTGACAAGTATGACAACTTCTTTGAATTAATGCCTTAAGATTATTTATGCGCTGCCTTAATTTTAAAGAGCAAACCTGATTAAAAATAAAACCGTGAGTTCCAAGACTCTATAAAAGAGCTGCAGAATCAGCAGCACGGAGATGGCTATTTCCAGCAAAGAATCATTTCACTAAGACACTGCAAAGAAAAGTGGCAATAAATCATTGCCCAGATCAATTACAGCTATGCACACACACTCTCCAGTCATAAGGTAAGATTGTCTCTCAGGCTGGAGCCTTCAAAAGCACCTGCTCTACTGAGGCAGAAAGGAGATAGTTTTAGTTAAAGTAATCTCCTCTCCATTCTACACCTGAGCATGATTTCAACTGCACTGATTAGGATTTTACACAATAAAATTTCATACCAAAATCACAGTGATTTGGTTTTCAAGCACAATCACATGCTTACCAGAACACAGTCTGAAAAACAGAAAAATCTGGAAATGATTTACAAGATATCGTTATATTAAAGCAAGGAGTGTGCAGAAAAAAAAAATAAATGGACAAGTCAGTGTAATGGGGAACATTTACTTCACTGCTAAGGACAGCAGCTTCATGCTCCAAGAGCAAGCAGCATTACGGGACTAAAGCAAGCACCTGAAGCTCGTGCACATAAAATCCCTCATCTTCCTCACTGAACTTGAGAACAAAATAGCAGTCTTTCCTCCGCCTTTCCTCGCCCACCATCTCCATCCCTACCTTAAGGCAAAGCCATCAGCTCTGAAAACCTGAAGAATCAGCATGGAAGAGCATATAACACTTTCGGTGCCCCAAAGTGATTCACAGGCACTTACAAATTGCTACAGTCATCTAAGAAATGAAGCCACCTCTTGAAGAAAACAAAACTATGAGTTACTAAAGCACTGCACCTCAGTGCATTTGCTTCATCATGTTTACTTGCTAAATTAAAATAATAAAATGGGAAATTATGAAGAGACTGAATATAGCTTTAACACAACTGAAAATCGCTCAGGAAAATTGTGAACATTCCTGTAGAAGGTGTACCTGCACGTCAATAAAGCAGCATATCATGCTCAGGAGTGCCCAGTTATGTGATGCCAGTCTCCTAACTGACAGGGGAACCCCAAGAAGAAATGGCAGGTGGGAGGGGGCCCCAATCACATCCTGCTGCAGCATTTCCCACCCCATAACCCTGTTCATAAACTGTAGCCCTGTTCTCACACACTCTTGTTCTCTGGGTTTCACCATATTTTTATTCCACTCATCCCTTAGCTCAGGAAGTATGTGAGACAGTATCCTAAAAATGGACATGAAGACTTCTTCCAAGACAAACTTAAGCAGGACACAGCTAAAATTTTTATTTGTATCGATATATATAGGAATGTATACACTCTATATGAAAATAAGTATGCATATACATATGAGTAAACATACATAGTAAAAGGGATGGTAAATATCCATTTACCAGTAATTCCATTAGGCTGGTAACTGCACGCCCTCATCAAGGAGGGGCTTTAAAAAAGTAAGCATGCATGTCTCAGATCCAGGGCAGCTCATTAGGGGAAAGAAAACCCACTGCTGAGAGCAGAACAAAGAAAATTAATATCAACTACATTCTATTTTAAGATGCTTAGTCCTGCTTTATTTGTCAGTCTGAAAAGGGCTCCACTGTGTCAGGCTAGATCACCTCCCAGCACGATGTGACCTTCCTTTGGGGTGGTCACTCAAGTGAAATCAGAAAGTTTCTAGGGCACTTCATTTTAAAAGTAGTAGTGAGTGTTTTTTAGACCCACGTTACAGATTTTCTCCAATATGGGTTGCATATATTTTCCCATCACATTATTTTCTAAAGCTCAGCAGAAGTCAAAATTTTACATGCGTAAGACAATTGAATACACTCCTCTGAAACACAGCAAAACAACAATATTAAGAAAAGCCAATGTAAAGAGCTAGTAAAGGAGTAAATTATTTCAGCAGAGGCAAGTCCTCATTTTCTTTCCCTCTCCAACTGCATAATTTTTTTTTTCAATTTATTTATCTATCCAAATTTCAGCTGCATAGAGATGGTTAAGCCATACCTAGAATGCAACAAGTTTTGAAAAAAATTACTTTAGTTAAGATCTAACCCTGCTTGGGTATCTTCTGAACTAGGGACATGAGATCCTAATCTCATAACAGCCAAGGCCAACTGCTATCACTGGCAGATGTGGCCTCACTAAATCTAGGTATATTTAAGTCAAGTATTTTTCATCAATGACTTGGATGAGGGCACAGAGGGCACCCTCAGCAAGTTTGCAGATGATACAAAACTGGGCGGAGTGGCCAACACTCAGAGGGCTGCGCTGCCATCCAGAGGAACCTAGACAGGATGGAGAATTGGGCAGAGAAGAACCTCATGAGGTACAACAAGGACAAGTGCAGGGTCCTGCACCTGGGGAGGAATAACCCCAGGCACCAGTACAGATTAGGGGTTGACCTGC
>JAYECN010172143.1:0-26505 GCA_035222435.1 Microcambeva ribeirae | reverse complement strand
AAAAAAAAAAAAAAAAAAAAAAAAAAAAAAAAAATGTAATGGTATTTCAGAATTGTAGGTCATGAGGAACAATGGAAACAGCAACCCACTCAAAATCTGGTTTCCGATTTAAAGTACCAGACAAGAAAGCTGTTGTCAACCCTTACAACAGGAAGTTTGTGGTACATGATATCTGCCATCCAGTCCTGACTTTTTTAATAGAAGTTGTCACCTGTTAATTCAGCATGGCAACTATTTGTACTTAGCCTGTTTCCTAAGGAAATTAAGTCTGTGTGGTCACACTGGCTATAATGACACTTTGCTCTCACACAATTTTTGAGCCTGCTGAACAGGCAGGAAGTATCACACCTTCCGATCTATCAGTAACACAGAAAATTCCATACGGTTTCAAAGTGGAATTAAACTGATCCTTTTAAGACCAAATCAAAGAGGTCATGTACAAGACCTGTCCACCCCACAGAAGTCAGGATGATGATACCATCTATTACCTTTCCAAAGAATATTTGCCTCAGTGACAGCTACACAGGTGGCTGCTCACCTCTCAGATGCATCAACTGATTAGAGAAGCACCACACATCGCATTAAGTATGAAAATCAGTTACTTCAAGACAGATAATATTTTAGACAAAAGCATAGAAAAGGCAGAACCAAGATCACAGCTTCACAATTAAGCAACTGTAAAAACAAAGATATTGTAGCAAGTCAACGGTGACTTACCTAAAATAACCATTTTAAGAAAGGAACATGGAAAGGACAGAGGAGAGGAATTGCCCAATGCTAATCATTTCTTATTCAAAGGCAGAACCAGAAGCTTTCCATACTGTCTTGGATTACTGTTATGCAAGAAAAGAACATAACATTATCTGCCTGTGAAGCTGCTACCACCACTGTGCTGCGAGACCACAACTGGTGTTTCAGAAAATGCTTTCAGATTCTTGATACTAGTAGTGACAAACTCGACACAGTCTGTACTTACACAGCATATAAAAGATTAACCTTCACATCAGCTCTCACGTACAACTTCAAAAACCGCAGGCCACAGACTAACAGGTCCAGCTCTCCTTTAATCCAGCATTCAATATTCCAATTTGAATCTAAACAGAAGAAAGAGATTAAACATTTCTGAACTATATTAAGACCAAGAAACAATTGAAGTGCCAGAGTAAAATTCACTCAAAAAGAGAGGGCATTTAACAGATATCCATCAAGATGCAGCTGGGCATCTTGTGTGCAAATGTTTATGAATGATTTAGTCTGGCAGTCTTCAAAAAGCATTTATTTGTTCCATGAGACAGTTCTTATACAATGAAATTCTACTCTCCTGAAGTCAACGGGATTGCTTCAATCAACAGCAGCAGGCCAGCAGGCTGGTATGTTGCTCAGAGATTGAGTATATGAAAGGAGAAAACACCCCGGGGCCGGAGGGGAAGCTCAATTCATTCAATTCATGTACAGATACTTTGAAAGGCTTCACGGTCCAGGCAGAAGAGACAGCACTTGCTCCCAGTCTCCTCCTCCTGAAAGAGTTTAAAGCCTGCAACTGCAGAAGTATTTAAACTATTTCCTATAGTGGCTAAACACCTTCCAAGATCTGGGCTTATGTCCACATATGCAGTGCTGCATATTTTATTCAACATTCCCCTAGAAAGACAGTCAATTTTTTTTCCTCCTTTGAATCTATGCTATTCAGTTTTCCTTTACCTTCCATTGCAGGCTTCTGTGACAAAGGATTTTACCATACTACGTTGTCTGCTCTGCCTAAAAATGACTCCTCAAACTTCTTCTCTGAAGAACAAATAACTGATTATGCTCTTGAATGAAAAACCTACCTGTCTCCTGAGAAGCTGACATGCTTGTTTCTGAAGGAATAAACATCCTTGCTTGCATGCTTGCTCTGTACAAAGAGCAATCAATGTTATTATCACTCCAAAGGCAACAGAGAAAACTTTCTTCAGTCATTATCCAGGGAGAATTGGTTTCAGGAGCTCCATGCTCTGTATTGAAACCAGACCAGCCTGCTACAGCTCTAGCAGAGAGAGGACTCAGAAGTGTCTCATTCAGCAGTACCCAAGGTAATGAGAAGTTCCTGGGAGGAATCTGATAGACCATACAATGGGCAACTGCCATGTGAAGAAAGTCTGCAAATACAAAAAACAAAGGAAAACAGAAACAGTTGCATTAAATGAAAATTAAACAAATTCCAGAGGTTAGTCTCCACATGGAGACAAAAATAGTTATGAGCATCCCCTCTGAGGTGATGTCTTACAACTGACAGACACCACTCTTCTCCCCCACTGCCCCGAACTTTTTGTTTCCCCAAGCTCGTGAAACAGGACAAGACCAAGACAGGAGGAGAAGCACTCCTCCTGTACAGCGACTCCCAAATCTGAGTTCATGCACTTTACAGATAGGAGTCTCCTATCTCCCTGCAGTACTGGGACATTTGCAATCCAGATATTTATGATATGACTCCATTGTTTTAGAAAAAACAAATAATCCCATTGTAAATGACAGAGATACTTTGCAACTCTTAAATCCCAAAGAAGAGTTTCACAAGGACATATGACTTGATGGTAACTGTACAACCCAAGGGCATTATCTGGGAAATGAGATGCAGGAAAACCATTATCTTTTCCATCAGACTTGGATTCCTCAAAATAAAACGCCTCTGACCACAGTTGTAGCTCTTGTTGGTAAGTCACAGTTTGAATTACGCTAATAATGACTTTAAGAATGATGAACACATCCCTTTTGTAAATAGCTTACTGTAAAATACCGAATGAATTCCAAAGATTAAAGCTCTAGTTAAAGAAAAGCAAGGGGTTGGTTTGTGTACTTCCTTGTTTTTAACATTCCACTCACTAAAGGCATGAAAACCTTAAACAATTCATTGTGTAGAAATTTATTCATGTTCAGAGCCTTGCAACAAAAGAAAATTTCTCTCTGCCACTATCACTGTTTCATTAATAGTACATAAGTGTAAGTTAACTAACACAGAAGTATAAAATGGAAGTTTTTCAGAAGTAGATGCCTGTTACACTAAAAGCAAACATATTACTATCCAGTGTGTGGAGAGGTTTCATTTTCTTCACACACACTTTATATTACCAGGCTCCCAAAGGGTTCTGCTCTTTTCTCTTCTCTTGCTTAAGACGGCAGAGTTTGTGTCTTTGTAAATACCAGCTTCATTAAGTCTCCTGGCTTCATGTGGAAGAGATTCAGTTGACTGAATAGACTATTAGTCCAAATTCCATGATTAAAGAAGAACAAATGAGTAAATGACATGACTGTCTATGAAGCAGGAGAGATAACTAATACACTATTCATTTTATAGAAACAGCTGGGGGAAAAAGAAGATTCCTGAAAGTCATCTTTTTTTATATATATATTTTATATATATATATAAAACATATATATTCATATATTTTATTTTATATATATATATATATATATATAAATAAAAAGACTTTCCCCTTCCCTTACGTATCATACCAGATCTCATAGGATTAACTAAATCCTACAAACTCAAAACGTATGCAGCTAGTTACCAATTCCTCAGAAGTGTTTAAAAGAAGGAGCTATAATGTAGTACAACGCAGAATGTGGAATATAGGATTGATTGCTATAGTTCTTAAAAGTCCTTTCATAAATCTTCATAAATAGCATACAGCTATTGATGGATAGCATGCATTAAGAATGTTTTCCAGGTACGGATGAAAGAGTTTGTCCATGACACAGACACACAGCAGGCCACTGTTCTGTTTCTCAAATGGCACCATAATTCCATGCCTAGGTTAACGAGGCTACAAAGATGCCACTCACGGATATTTGCCTGCTTGGAAACAGAGCGAGATATCCACTCAGTGGCCACCTCACTAGCCAGCAATCCATGACACCCGGCTCCGAAGCAAGCTCCCCAAAGCATCCAGGTACTTTCATTAAAAGGTACAGAAAATGTTTACATCATGCAGAGTGTTTAATGATTTGTCAGAAGTGCAATATTTGATACCAAGTACATAAAATATGTATATATTGTCTGATGAATTCTTCATCTTTTGTGAATATGTGAAAAGCCACCAATTTAAACTAACTTTGCTGGATTATAGTATATTTGCTTTCTCTCTAATCACCATCACAAACCTTTAAACAGTTACTCTCCTAATCCAGGATATGAAGGGAAGGCAAATGCGAGCTGTCTCTGAACAGCATACACCAATATTGTCATAGACATTTCCCAAATAGAAAAATAAGTTACTCAATGACATTCACAGTGAATTGAGCATCCTTCAGCAGCTTTGTGCAAATGAAAGCAGATCCGCTATCGGTCTACAAACACAGAGCTAAAATGCAAAGTGAATTCTTGGCAATACTGAACTAAACACAAACTTTTCAATCAGTCGTTACGTCACCTGCATTTTTCCCTTCCGCTTCTGGACTTGTTAGGTAACAGAACAAATTATTTATAAACTTCTAACTTTGCACATTTTAACTGACACATTTGTTTTAAAATGTTTTGATTCTGCACAATGAAAAAATCAGTATTTGCATATTCTGGCTGCATACTGTGAAAAGATACCTATCCAGGAGTATGTTTTTAAGTGCCACTGTATCACAAAAACAGAGATTACTCTTCATCTCACACCAACTTACAATATACCTATTTTTAAAAACAGTGTTTATGGTAACTTACCCAACAGCACAAACACGATCAGAATGATTTGCCAATGCATCTTGTTCTGAGCAGCTGAGCTGAAAAACATACGTAAGATTAACTAAGAGCTGATAATTACCAGTCTATTCTTTCATTAGGATTTGGTACAAAAATATTTGCAAACTTGTATAAACATGCTCCTCTGAAACCAGGTGCTTTGCTAGTTTAAGTTAAAATTATGGTACACTCAATCAATTTAATATCCATTCCTTTATATACAGTAAGCAAGAACAAAATCAAAATGTCACCTGAGAAAGTAACTCGGTAATATCGCTCAGATAAGTTAAATATCAATATAGGCCTCCTCTGATCACTAGAACTACACAGCACCTTTCTCTTCCGGGTCCTCTGTGATTGCTGGTTGCCATCTGGGTTTGCTCTGCTGAAGGGCACTACGAATCTAAATAAACAAAATGCCCAAGTGATGCTCAGTTTTCAAAACACATCATACACATGAGCACCACAGCTCCAAAGGCAAAGACTTATTACACATTACAACGTTTCAGTACTGTTCTTTCTTTTTAGATACCTGGTTCTTTTTGGCTTTTAGTCATATATTCACACAAATTCTGTCCACACCCAAATACGGGCATTTTTATACTTTAGAAAAAATACAGAGGACATGAGAGTGAAATACAGACACTGATAGTCTTTCTGGTTAACCATATCTATATTGCTGGTAAAATTTAGGGATCAAGTAAACAGAGAACACAGGAGCAGGAGGTGAAATTCGGGCTGGTGGCTGCTGACACAAAACGAGTATTTGCTGCAGCATGGAAAGCCACCAGGTTCATACGGATCCTCCCACTCCCTTTCACCCTCCAGACTTATTTCTGAACATCCAATGATCTTGGCACTGCTTTTTGTCTTGGCAATGGCTTAAGGCAATAGCGATTCAACACCTCAAGTGGCACAAAACCGATCAGGAAGGCTCCAGTATATCAGCATTGTAGTCTCCCTGAAAACCCCCCTGTTAGGAAAACCCTTGGAAATTCAGCTGGGGCTGGCATCAGGTCATTTCTTCGGCAGGGACCATCTTCATTTTGGTCTGCAAGATGAGTCAGTCCCATCCACTTTTCTCCCCATTCATTCAGATTGCAATCAGAATGCATTTTGAGCTACATTTTGAGTAATTAAGGAGAAAAGCTTCCAGTCTTGAAGGTGATGCTTCACAGCCTCTACTTCAGATGAAAATTTACCTCTCAGCATGGTTGTCATCAGGCCGGTCTTATCCGTACACCTCCTATTAGTCTGTTTCCTAATACATGAGCCACAAAGGCCAGAGGAATTACGCTCACTGCCATCTTCTACGAGGTCTGTCATTTCACAGTTACAAAAACCTATGATCAAAGTTAACAATCTTTCCCCCCTCCAAATTTCTAACTAGAAGAAACAAACCATTTATAATAACCAGTTTGACAAAAAGCATAGACTATTAACCCTGCATGCTATAGCATACCATTAACCCTGTGGCTAATAGCATACTATTAACCCTGTGGCTTAATGAAAATCCAAAGGAAAAAAGGACAGTCCAGGTTCCTCTTCCACAGATGCAATATAAATTTGCATTCTCAGTGGTAAACACTGGCAGAGATCCCTTTCACATATTGTCCAAGGAAATCGGATGTATGTTTCAGAGGTTTATAAAGTTATCAGTATGTCCTAGGTGCAGTTGCAAATAACTTCAGAACTCTCATTTGGAACCCAATTAAAAATTTCTACCATCAAGTGCTCTAAATAACCCCTAAAGTTACAGACCATCCCATGGTCTCCCAATACTGCGCAAAGCAAAGCCTTAGCCCTGTTTTTTTCTAGATATTTAAAGAAAAGAACAACTATTTTGCAAACAATTCATATTTCACTACATTATTTCAAAACAGAATGTGAAACAGTGAAGTCTCACTTCCCATTTGTTCCTGGGAGTAGCAGGCACCTTCAGTGTTTACTTTGCCCATGTAATACATATGATAGACTGAAGATAAAGCAATCATAGTTCCCTGTAACCACGTACACTTCAAAGAAATAATGTCATAATTATGTAGTTTACTGAAGATAAAGGCATTTTTTGCTTTCTGCTGCTGTCTAAACGATCCAATAGAGCAAAGAGATTCTGGCATCAGCACTAACTTAACTAGAATCAGCAACTATTTGGGCAAGAAAGCAACTAAAAGAGTTCAGACCAGACTTCCCCAATATATACTTTTCTATTTGTATTGTATCAGTCTAAGCTGAACTTTTACCAATGTAGGTTTTTTTTATCCTGATTCCAAGAGCATTCATTAATCAAAAATAGTACTGTATATGAACAAAAAGCAACACAAGATACACGTAATCAGCATTAGTTGCTTTCATATTCTTGGTTTAGTATCACTTCCAATGCTTTAAATAAGAATTGGGTAGAAAGAGCTATCTATAGAAAACTCCTAGGATAAGGGGAATGCATTTCCCTGACCTGGAGTATCGAACATCTTTTCTAATAAGAACAATAAACTTATCAGAAATCCTGACTAACCTCTTTATAAGAAAGAATATAAGTTTTACACGAAAGTTGCAGGGAATGGGCAGATCAACACAGGAGCACTGCAAAATCTTTTAACTACAGCTCAGTCCTGGAGCAAGTAAGCTAACGGCAAGCAAGGACCGACAACAGCAGTGCATGCATGGCTGGCACGGTATCCGCACAAATGGAAGGGCTCCGGGTCTGTTTTGGCATGTCTGCCTTGCAATACAGTATTCTGGAACCACCAGCTGTTCTGCTGCTGCATACAAGAAGTTTTCCCATTTTCTATGTTAACAGCTCCTCTCCGCATCAAAACACGGAGCAAACAAATGCTGTGAGGCCACTCCTTGTCTCCCCAATAGCATCCAATTAAATTCATTTGTAACATAGCAAACACAACAAGAAAGGAGACGGATAATGAAATTACGATCATTTTTACAGGCAGCCTGCGAAGCTGTACAATTCACTGGCATATCAGCATGGGAAACATTTTCAGCGTAGCCTGAAACAAAACTGGCTGAAGATCCACAACACCTGCTGACTAGGGTCAGAAAGGCATACCAAAAGATTTCCTCTTTCTTCCAGAGTTGCCCTTTTTTATTATTATTCATTTCCTTGCATTGACAACTTAAATTTTTGTGTGTCTCACCTCTGAATTAAAAATAGGTACTGAATGTAAAGAGAGCATTGCAGTACGAGGCAGATCCAGCTGTCTGGTCAGAACTTCAACAAACGGAGGGGGACAATGGGTGACTGCAAGTGCCCAGTCCCCGCCACCTTTCCCGGACCCAGCTGAGTAGCATCACTCTGACACCACTGAAACTCCACTGTAAAGTTCACGTAGACTTTTACAGGGACAAAGGGACTAAGTAAGCAAATGCTGCAGAATTACAGATTATTTATTAGGAGTTGGCCTATAAGCAAATATTCCAAAATCATATTTTTCCTGAATTTCAGAAGCTATAGAAATGCACACAAACGCAATTAACAGAATCTCATGTTTTTCCTCAAATGATATACCCACATAGGCTCTGGAAGCAAGTTTTTTTTTTTTTTTTCCCCTCTTATTCCTAAAAAAACAACAACAGCTGCTAGTTAATGGGAAATGGGAACATAATACTGTAAGCATACAAACTGTCCCTAAGTTTTGAAAGCACTCTGCTACAGCTGTTTTTAAATATTTAAAAGATCTCTATAAAGCATAAAATATTCTGGTAATCAGGCCTATGCACACGCATCCTGGCTTGATCCTTACGGGTGCTGAGGACTTCCCAATCCTGTCGATTTTGGCGAGAGCAGCGGTTCTTAATTGGCCCTCCTGGGCATGGAAATTCATTGCATTTGTTTGTCATTTGGTATATGAGTAAACACTACAAACAAAGAGTAAACGGAACATGGAAAACAGCAACGAAAGTGGCTCGTGCTGAGCATTTTCGCTTTCAAACACCGCTTTACAAGCTTTAACCAAGGCACGGTTAAAAACGCTGGCAAGAACAGCACCTAACTTTGTGCATGGGCACCAGTCGCTTCCAAGAGACTTAATTTGAACAAATATTGGTGATTTTGAGCAGGGGAGAGAGAAAAGCACCGCGACGAGCAGCGTTTCCCGCAGGCCCGTCTGCTCCCCCTCACGCCAGGCACGCGGCTCCCGCCATTACCTGGCGCTTCGAACGCCCTCGGGCTGCGGCCACGCGCGGCACCCGGGGGCCCCCAGCACTTCCACCATAAACGCCACCCGTAAACATCCGCGCCAAAAAGCAGGTTAAACTTCTAAAGCGTTTTTCCGTACGGAGGGGTTATACCGGCTCCTGCGGCACCTTGCGTGCTGATCGGCCCCCCGCTGCACCTTCCCGAGGCCTCTCTGGCCCCAAGCACTAACGCCTCCAAGTGGGAAGAAATAAAGTAAGTTTGTGGGAAGTTGTTTTCTTGCGGGGAGGGAAGGCATTTCCACCGCGCTAGCTGCCAAAGTGGCCTCGTCCCTTCGAAAACGGCGCTGTTAGAGCAAAGACAACAAGAGCGGGGTGAGGGATGCGCCGCGGGCCGGCCCCGCTCCCCTCACGCCCGGGCTGGGGAGGTCCCCGCGCCCTCCCCGGGCGGGCTCCGGCCGCCGGCCCCGGGGCTCTGCGCGTGAAGGGAGCGGCGGGACCCGCTGCCCTGGGCGGCCCCGGCCCGGCCCTGCGCGGCGGCCGCGGAGAAAATGGCTGCGGCCAACGGAAACCGCGAGAGGCAACCGCGGAACCGCGGCGCGGCCTCCGCCCGCGGCCCCGCACCGGGCGACAACGACGAGGCCGGCGGCAAGCGGGACACAGAGCGCGGCGGCCGCCGCCAACTGCGCCACGGCCGCCGCCGCTGAGGCGAGAAGATGGCGGCCGCCTCCCCCCCCCGCCCTCCCCCCCGCCGCCTCAGCCGCCGCGCTGCGCGGCCCCCGCGGCCCTGCCCGCGCACCTTGTCGGCCACGAGCGCCTCGGCCGCCTCCTTCTTGGGCTCGTCCTTGTGGGCGAAGGGAGAGTTGAAGGCGATTTTCACCATGGCGCCGGTGCTGCGCAGCGCCCGCCCGACCTGCCGAGCGCCTGGAGGGGGAGCGGGACCGGCGGAGGGAGGCGGGGCGAGAGACGCCCCCTCCCCCGCTCCGCTGCCCCGCCCCCAAGTGGGCGGGGTCTGCCGCAGAGCACCGCCTGTGGGCGGGGCGCGTCGCAGGGCATTGTGGGAAGAGGGAGGTGCCGCGGGCGCCATTGTGGCGTTTCTAGGGGGTGGTTGAGGGGCTGTGGTGAAGCGCGGAGCGCTTCGTTGCGCTCGAAATAATAAAAGAGTCCCAATAACCCGCCAGAGTGAGTGGGATGAGGAAGGAAGGGGTGTATGACAGAATGAGGGTGCTGCTTGTTGCAGCTTTTCTCTGGTCTTTTTTCACAGAAGTCATTATATAATCACACATATGTTTAATATTCTGTGTTTATGCAGGGATCACAATGCTCACTAGTGAAAAGGAGACATTTCTGAGCCTCATTCAATGGAGTTCATAGAGCTATTTTTTGCCCAGCCACTGATGTTATCCTTTCTCTTAAAAAAAGAGGCCCTCAGGAGTCTCTAAAACCCACAAAGATGCCCCAAACTTCACCTTTCAATAACTCCAAGGGAGGGAGGCAAAAGCTGCGTTTGTTAGACCGTCTGGAACTTTGATGCTGAGGGAAGTCGCTGTGAGTCTCGCTGCAGTTGGGCTTCACAGCTCTGGGAAGGAAAGTGGTTTAGGTCTGGTGCCTCCACCCCTGAGCATTACATTATCATGGACAGCTGTAATTAATCAGAGCTAAACACTACGCAAATACCACAAGAAGTAGTTTTTCTAAGTGTAAGCAAAATGCATGCACTCGAAGCGTGTCCCTATTTCCCTACGGATGCAATATCCCTGTTTCCTTGTGAGACCACAGGTCTGGCGTTGCTGCCTGTCAGGTTAATGAGAGCTTTGGCTTCAGTGTGTTTACTCTGACTTTGTTTAGTAACAGAAGACACTTTTGCTTCATTTCACCAAAAAAAAAAAAAAAAAAAAATCTCCAGTTTTCATTCTACCTAGTTTTGCATGCTAGGAAGAAGTTAGACCATACTTACACAGAAGTCCTTAAATACAGATTTTTAAAACAGTTTAGTGAAGTTTCCTGTATGGCTGACAGAATATCTGTACAATGGCTGTTTATCCATTGTATGGATACTTTAGTACCTTAATCTAATACAATTACGTTATGCTTAAACAAATTGACTTTATCTGCCAATTGCCCAGCACCCTTACCTGGAAAAGAAAATGCTCAGTTTTCCTGACAGGACACAAAACTTCACAGAGATAAAAGAGGGACCCTTGCATTTTATCAAGACTAGTGTCCGTATGTGCAGCTTGTTCACTCTCTGTGTTGTATGGTCTGTGGCAAGGGTTAGATGTGCCTTGAAGGGCCCGGCTCAAGTAGGAATTCAAAAATGTGGAGTTTTCTGTTATTACTCATTATTACTCATTGAATTTGCAAATCTGGAATTCTCATGAAATTCATTGTGGTATCTTTTGACGTTTCTATTTGTTCTGGCACCTGCCAGAATGTAAAGAAATTATTTATTTTAACCTGTTCAAAACTTTCTCAAAATGTGCAGTGTCCGGGAGAAAGTTATTCCGCTGGCACCAAGCCGTATTTGCTGTCATTACACATCTGACGATAACTGCCAGCTCAGCCAGTAACTTCTCCGTCCATATAAAGCTGCTTCTGTGCTGATTGTATTTTCTAGAGCAGCTGCAATCTGAAGAAATAGGTCTGGGAAGACGTATGACCATAAATTCAGGCTTTTTAAATTTTCCATCCTGAAATCCGCAACCTGCTCTACCAAATAACCACTGGAGTCCTGGCTTCCATGCAGGGTCTCTGTGGGAGATCTCACTGCTTTGTCTGTAAAACCCTTTTGACTCAGCTTCGTAATTCTGGCTCAGTTTTCTTTCAGACTTTCCCCACATTATGGCTCCAGTTAAGGCCCAAAATATATGAAACTCCAATGCCTGCAAACAAGTGATGCCACTTATACTCTTTCAAATTCCACAGTATCTTTGATTTGCTTTCTTATTAAATACCCTGTGCTTTGTTTACAGTATTTACTCTGAGATCATCTTTATCACCTTGAGAGGGGATTATCCTTTCATCCTAATTATCCTTTTAATCTTTATAGTGGTTGTAATGTTAAAGCAACACTGCTGTAATAGCTAACAAATATATAGGCTACATTGACCTACTGACTGGAGGAATTTGGCAAAAAGGAAGGGTGAACTGGTATGTGACAGTGGCTGTGACAGTTGCATTTATGCCAACTTGCAGAGAACTGAGAACTGTGTTCCCTTAAAACCGACATTAAACGTGGCCACTTCCCATTTTAGTAAAAGTGCTGAAGGAGTCCAGACAGTCTAAGAATATACTAAAGAACAAGGTTTATAAGGTGAAGTAATGCCATTTATTGGACTCGTCGCTGGTTCAATAAATAATGCCACTTTAACCATCATTTTGAGTAAGCTACACAGCACTAAAACTGATTCTAAATGTATAGAAGTTTTCTTAAGGATTCTATTGTACTTTTTAGAGAACACAGACTTTAATTGATGTTTATTCTGTCTCCCTTACCTCAGTCGTCTTATGTATGTCTTCTCTCTCCTGAGAAAACGTCCTTTCCTCTCGGGAATAATACCGTGTTTGTTGTAGTTTGTAAGGAATTCTCCAACTTTGGAGTGGGAGGTCCTATATATGTGTATAATGTTGAGTCGCATACATTGCTGTAATTCCAACAACAGCTGCAGCCTGGCAAGGCGTGTGAGCTCACCCTTTCTACACTCTCCTGCAGCTTAATGTTAAGTGTACGTTTAAGTTGTTGGGTAGAGCTGTATGTGTGACCATACATAAGTCCTGAAGTGTGCATTCAGTCGGCATGGACTTGCCTTTCTTAATGCACTTCATGTAGACAGTTTGTAGCCACAGTGACTGTCTTGTACTAAATACAGGTACAAAGCGTTCCAAAGTTGAGCCCCAAAACCAAATGAAGGTAGTGCGCACATGGAAACAATAATTAATATGTGTAATTAATAGTAGTTTTAAAATATACACATTCTCTCAGTTTTATGAATAGGATAATTCCTGAAAGATGGACAACAAAAGGAAACAAAACTATGTCGCGTAGGACTATGAAAAATGGAAGAGAAACTGCAAGGGTGATTGCATTTGGAAGGGGAGTCCTTCCCTTTGTTTATATTTATCTAGATATCTGAACTGCTTTTTGCTTTGAACTTTTTCTATCCCTTTTCTAATACTTCTTCCTTCTTCACCCGCTCAGCCTGTTTCCTTTGCTCCCGGGCTCTCATATTCTCTGTATTCCCTGCTTCTCTCTCCAGTGATCCTGCTCCTTTCCCCTTTACATTCCCTACTTTTCTACCTTGCTGTTTTTTGTAAGATTATTGGTGAGGAACTGATGCATATTTCAGACTATGAAACTATCATGCTGAGAGCTTCCTATATAAACTTTTTGAGGGAAATAAATATTCACCCTGGATTGTGGTGAGTTTGGGCCTTGAGCTGAGGGTATCTATTTTTGGATAGTGATTACTGTATTCAATTCCTTACTGCCCAGAGTGCTTTTCTGTGTTGCAGCAACATTAGATTAAGATCTGCAGCAAAAAAAATAGCATACATTGCTTACTTATACTAATAGCCTCATTACAAAACCCTGTGACAAGAATGGAAAATAGCCTGTCAGGGGAAAGCCACGATTCCTTTTCTCCGTATGGAGTGACAAACTTCAGGAGTGATGAGTGGAAAAGGGAGCCTGATGGAGCCGGAGAAGAGGTGATTACTGATTAAATAACAAAGTCCAAGCGTATCTTCTAAAGCTGCGCTCAAGCCAAACCCTGAATAGGACTCAGCTGCCCACGCAGCAATTGCTTCACAAAACAGAATTCCACAAGGAATTCCAGTAGTCCAGAAAATCTGCAGAGCCAGCAGCACGCCCAGGACGATGAGCACCCGGAGGATTAAAGGACCAGATTCGCCTCTGGTGTAACGTCAGTGCAGCAAGCAGTGTTAGAGCAGGGAGATACAAGGGATGCAGAGTCTTGGCAGGTCTAAAAAAGCGCTGGCAAAGACTATTGTTATTATTAGAGGAAATCCCATTAACACTCAGAGCTCAGACTAGCATCTCCTGACCGGATACGCGTTTCTGGCCACGGATTGATTTTTACCCTGGCATTGAGAGGTGACATCTCAGCACCCCGCTTGACACCACCCCCAGAGCGGCGTCCAGCCTTGCCGCGGCCCTGCTCGCTGCCCTGCTTGGTGGCACCGTCCCCCGGGTTCACGTGCGTGCGGCTGCTTTTCTCTCCCCACCGCTGCCCAAAGGGCTCAGTGACAACTGGGGACTTATCAGAGACTGGTACTTGTGAGACACCCAGGATGGGGAAGGGGCTGGGGTTAAGCCCACCCCTCCATGATGTCCCTTTTCTGTATGTCCCAGTCTTCGCTTGCTCATCGGGGGCATCTCACCGAAGCCCTGAGAGGCTGCCCACACCTGGTGGGTGCACGGTCGTAGCTTGAGCCCAGTTTCATGGCAAGGAGAGACATGGGGACATCTTGTTTGGCTGCATTTTTTGAAGCCGTGCTGCATTTGGCTCGTGCTTCCCTACAAATGCAGCTAAACTAGGGCAGCGCCTACACCGTGGCCGCGGAAAGATGTTCCCGATAGCAGAGCGGTGCTGGCCGAGATCCGAGAAAACTGAGCCTTGGCTGGTGCGACTTGTTTGACTTGTTGTGCGTGGTTTTACTTTGCGCAGGGTTGCTGTGGCTGTGCACGCAGGGGCGGCTCTTTCTTGGCATGGTGCGAACAGCATTCTCCAGCAATAGTGCTCTTGAACTATGTAAATAATTGCTGTGCAGGCACATCCCAGGGTTAGCCCTGATGGATACTCCCCGTGAAGATGCAGCTCGGAAGGAAGAGCTCTAATTCCATCTGATTGCTTATGGCCGTGCGTGTTGTGTACGTACTGTCTGCATGTGGCAAACAGATACATCAGTTAATGCAGCATTAATAAGGGGTTTATGGCCAGACAACATTCCAGTTGCAGAGTTCTCTTAGTTCCAAGGTGGTGTAAGCAGGGAGCCGCTCCATAAAGTCTGCGCGCTGCAATAAGAGGCTACACAAGGCTTTGGAGCTAGGGTGAGAAATCAAAAGCGAACCCTCTAAAGGTTTTAGAATGATTTTGTTAAACTTGCAAGAGTGTATTAGAGTTAGAATCAATAGCACGGAGTTAGTAGAAAGCTGTGAGATAATTATACAACTCTGTCATGAGACAGCTTTCCTGCAAATATATATTTTTTTCTGTAATTTTTCTATCTGAAGAAGAGGGGACATGTATTTTAGATATCACAACAATATCACTAAGTCATAAGAAAATTCAATAATAAAATATTTTATCAATCTTACCTACTTACCAAACTTGAATTCGTTAACGTTGACAATAATGACCCTCCTGCTTGCTTTTGAGTGAGAACAGATTACCAGTTTCTCCAGCCAGTTGCACTGTAGTTTTGCTTTCTTTTAACTAATGGAATAATATGAACTTTTAGAAAAGAAGCTCTTATAGAAAATCAAGATGCCTCCATCCTCCTCTACGCTAATACACTTTTTTTTTTTTTGGAGTACAGGTGTCCCTTTCCATCAGCATGAAGTCAACACTGTCAAAAATAGAAATACCGCAGAACACCTGTCCTAACAGCAGCTTGTGGTATAAATATTGTCGGTTAAAGTGATTTGTTGCCCTTTTTTTTTTTTTTTTTTTTTTTTTCAGATTGTAAAAGAAGTTGTGCAACAGGGTGCAGATTTTCTGTTAAGGAACAGCACAGGTGATGGTGGTATCCTGACACGATGCTTATCTGTGAGCAGAGAATTACAGCTCTGAGAGGCAAAGCCTCAACAAAGCTGTGGTATGTGTTCCTGGGGAAAGATTAAAGCTCTTTTTCTAAGACGTAAATGCCCAAGGCCAGCTTGAGTTTCCTTTTTACAGTCCAGGGAGGAAGCAGCATTCACATGCTTACACATAGGTTTGATGTATGTATACGATTATGCAGGCAGAACAGTCCCTGAACAATTGTTAAACTCTTTTTATCTGTTGTTTTTGAGAGTGTGGGTTTTGATTTTAATGGAAAGGGACTGCTGCGAGCTGCTGCTCCTACAGTGACTGGAAACTGCAGCTTTTACAGCAGAAGGTGTTTTCTGTTCATATGATACCACATCACAGTACAGGAAAGAACTTGTGATACCTTCCTTTCCTGTTGCAAGAAATCTCTTCACAGAGTTTGTTTTCATGCTGAGACACCTGGTGAGGTTAGAAGTCTTTGATGAGACCCTGGTCTGTGCTATTTTTGAATGTGTTGAATCTTGAGCAGACAGCAGGGCAAAAAAATGTCCTCTTGAGGAGAGTATTTCAGGACGTGTTAATGTTAAAGCACTGACCTGATTTTGAGTTCGCAGATCCATGGCAATGTTGACTGGAAGGGACTGACCCTGTCAGTCGTTTAGTCCAACCTTCCACTCCAAGGAGGACAATCGCCAATCTTACATCAGGGTTGGTGTAGCTCCTTTTTGGAAAACACCAAGGATGAAGACTGCAACCACTCTGGGTAACCTATTCATGTACATCTCTACCTTCCTCCTGGGGAACCCCACACCTACTGCAAAACAAGAAAAAAAAACCTTGTGAAAAAAGAGCTGATGATTTTAATATTTATACCCAAAGCCCTGGTTAGGGATGAGGGTAGGATGCAGTTCTCAGAAAGAGCTCCAGGATCAATGGAAATAGTGACGGGACACGGAGGGAACGTGGCTGTGTTCCTGCCCGGCCCCCTGAGCAGTGCCACAGGGCTCTCCTCTAAGGCATCATTTCCATTACTTTCATCTCTTCAGGTCGTTCAGCCCTAATGATGTGGAGCAGGTCACGTTTCTGCTCATTTCTAACTCTAGCTTCCTCCTCTACCATGCAGCTGAGCACAGAATTAAAGACTGGGACCTTTTTGTGCGAGCAAACAGGTCTCTTGTTCTGCAGTTCAGTAGTTTCTTGGGATTGTAGTAGCTGTTTCTGGTGGCAGCTCTCTGCTGCCTGGACCCCTTCCTGGGAGGTGACGATGCGGGAGGCCTCGGGGAGGACCCTGCCGCCGACA
Source organism: Microcambeva ribeirae (assembly GCA_035222435.1). NCBI lineage: Eukaryota > Metazoa > Chordata > Actinopteri > Siluriformes > Trichomycteridae > Microcambeva > Microcambeva ribeirae. The sequence continues at coordinate 9,578 of JAYECN010172143.1, read as the reverse complement.
CCGGGTGTTTGCTTCCACCTCGGTGGGGATTGCAGCACAGGGACACGCAGTTCCTGCAACAGTTCAGCTTTTGCTAACCCGGAGATAAACTGCAAGCAAACAGCCATGTGACGGCCCAGCTTCCTCCGTGGAAGTTCGCTTGCTGGGAATTCACATGGGACCACTTGCCTGAAGGGTTAGAGGGTCTTCACAGCCTTGGCTGAAACAGCGTTTCTAATATTCTCCAAAGTGGTAGAGCTGCTTCCACTGTTCGCAGCCTTCTGCTGTTGCCACGTATACCTGTCACAGCTGGCAGGAAAGTTAATACATTTACAGCTCTCCGTGACTTTCCCATGGGAACGTCTCAAGAACCGTGACCTTGTTTCCAGGTTATTCTCTCCTACTTTTTCGCAAGTGCACATTCCCGTTCGAGCAGCGCATCGCCTCCCCACGGTGCCCGGCTTGTTCTGCGTTGTGTGCCGGGGGCCTGGGGTCCGCACTGTCCTGGAGCCACACGTACCCCCATGACAAGCGTGCGCCCGGAGTGTCCCGGTGTCTGCAGCTCCCTCCTGCCCCGAGGCCGCACTCAGTGTGTTAGGGGGTGAACCGGTGTCTTTGGTGACTCTTGGGCCATAGTGCCTGAATGAACCTGCCTTCTGCACTCCATGCCCAACCGGGGCTTAGTTTTGGATTTCACCATCACTTCTGCATGAAAATTTATGACAGATTTTATTCAGAATATTTTGTTCCAAACAAAATGCTTCCTCCAGCAATAGCTCACCACCTTTGCAACTTGTACTTCCCCCCAGAATCTGCAGAGCACTAGAAACATGTACATCAGCTACTTTGATTAGAGAGATTCGGACAGTCTTTTCTAATATGAAAAGATGCCATTGAAACTAATCACAACATCGTAAATTCTTCTGCTTATATCCTGTGCAGCCTGCTGGGAATAATAAATATACAGAATATACTCAGTAGATGGGTCTTTGGAATAGCTTGCTGGGAGCATTTCTTCAGGATGAGCTGCTTTCTTAGCCCTCTTAGCAGGTCTGTATCTGGTTAACTTCAAGACTTACTGTAAATTAATATTAAAGGAGGCCAGTTTCCTTTCCAGTACTGTGCAGAGAGGATGGGAAGCAGGAAGAGAGTACTTCTGTAAAATAAAATCCATATTTAAAAATGTTCTGTAAATTCTGTTATAAAATATCCTGATACTTGCAATTAGAAAGCAGCTAAATTGCAGTGCTGGAAAGGAAGATGTGAGGGGAGCAGGCGGGGTTGTGTCCGCAGCCGGGGCCGCGTCCGCGCTGCCTCGCTGTGCGGATCGGAGAGGAACCCACGGGGTCGTTGGCACTGGGTTGCACAAGGCACTGCGGAAACCGGGCGCCGAGAGCAGGCTGGGTGCAACGGGAACGCAGGCGGCTAACTCGGCGCTCCCCTCGCGCTCTGCATTTTCCCAACTTTATTTAAAATTTTCTGCAATTTCACTTAAAATGCCACTGGCGCAAGAGGCCGCACCAAAGGGGGTTGTTTTCCATCTAAAAAACGACAAAGGGCTCTCCAAGGGCCGGACGTGGCGTGGGAGGGGTTGCCCAACATCTGGATGCGGCAGGAGGGGTTGCCCAACATCTGGAGCCGCGGCAGGGCTGCAGAGGCTGCAGCCGGCTGTTCCTGCCCTGCTCGGCTCCTGCCAGTGCTGTCCGGGAGTGAAACTCAAATCCTGAAATCCTGATGATTTGTTTCCTTTTTCCCCCCAGAAGCCAAGGAGCAGGAGCTGGAGTTGCTCCCCTGGTTTTTGGATTGACTTTGATATTGCTCTGGTGCCTTCAGAGAGAAAACTCCAAAATCTCCTTTCTTTTTTCACGACTTTTTCACAGTAACTTCAAATAGAAAGAGAGAAAACCCTAGGAAAGCCCAACACCAAACAGAAAGCTCAGGGCCTGCAGGCTGAAGGGAAGTGAAATAGCCAGCAGATACAACTAGGGCATTTTGTAGAAGTAAAACCTAATCAGAAAGTAAATGAGGGGGAAAAAGCGGTATCAGAGTATGGTTACCAAAAAGGAGAATCGACCTTGTGCAAGGTCTTCCTGTGCTGTGCTAGGTCAGAGGGACACCTATTTTAGAAGCATTTCATCGTGGTTGAATAACAGGATGAGAAACAGGATTCACAGAAAAACACAGAAAATCTGAAAAAAAATTGAATGTGTGTATCTTTAAATGTGGGTTAATTTTCTTGAATAATAAGCACATCTCAAGCAACTATTTTAATCTGAAGGCTCCACCTTGTGGTGGAGTAAAGCAAAAACTCCTATTGCAAAAGCTGCATTTCCCATTTCTTGAGTTCTAGGAGTTTTCCTCTAGGAACTTCATAAACCTAGTGCTGCACGTGGACACCTCTGGCCACATCTGGAAGAGGGGCGGCAAAGCAGTGGGCGGCAGGGAGAGAAAAGCTCTTGCAGGGCTTGTCCATTTGCACAGGACACGTGTGTCCGTGTCTTCACGATGTTTGGGGTTTTTGAGGAATACCGAAGCTGCCTGCGTTAATCGGGACGTGCGTTTCATGGGAACACGGGGCTCGGGGGACGGGGACAAGGCCAGGTGGTGGAAGCGCAGCTCAACACCGTGCTGCACAGAGCTGGGATTTCCATGAATTTGCAAGTTCCCAACATCTGCTCCCAGAGCCGGAATGGAAATCTAGGAAATAAAGCAGGACCCGTATGGCCACTCTCGCTTCTGCTCCGTATTTTCCAGGTTGAAGGCAGGTGCCTGCAGCAGGGTGCAATAGGAGCAGGAGCCCTTCGTGCGCAGGGAACACCCTGGCCTGCGCCGCAGACCTGTCGACACCGCCAGCAAAAGGGAGTGTTTGACCTTAAAAGCCTCCCACACAGAAAAACTCTCTACAGGCAATGGGAAAGCTCTATTGCGATTGTGGTTTAATTCATTTATATGAAAAAAATGCTTAAACTTGGCGATAGGACTTGTCATTCACTTTGGGCTGGGTTTTCTTACTTGTCTGGTTTACATCCTTCCTTTAGGCTTGGACTGGTGGTGCAAAGCACAGCAAAAAGCACATTTTTGTTATGACTGGGCTTTTTAACCACTTTGCAGAAGTCCTGATGAAGCAGCTGCTCCCAGCGCGATCCTTCCTTCCTTGGCAATTCCCTGCGAGCAGCAGCCCCCTTGGAAGAGCCGCTTCCGAGGCCAGGGGAGAACAGATGTCCCGGGGATTCCTGATTGCAGAAACGGTTTCTTATTTGAAAACTGAGGTTGAAGAATCTTTAATAAAGCTCAGGCGACTGCCCGAAGGAGCGGATTTCAGTGCTATTTGATCACTCTCGGTTGTCGAATTATGCGTTATTTCATAAAAAACAAATGAAACAGCCCAAGAGATGCTGTGCTTGCCCCATCCCACCGGGAATGTCGTGGCCCTTCTCCGGCCGAATAAACCCTGGGGTAGCGGAGGAGAATCTCTCCCTTATCTTCCTCCCCCCAGGCACATGTGGAATCGTGTCATCTTTTCTTTTACTAAATATAAACCAATATAAACTAAGGCCTGGTTCTAGTTGAAGCATTTAACAAGCCAAAATATTCCCTTTCATGCCTTTTTATATTTTCCCGTACCAGCTACATCGTTGAGTACCTAATGAATGCAACATGATGTGGTATTAGGTTTAAAGCAGCATTTTCCTGTTGCTGTTCCTTGCATGTTGGTTGCACCCATAATGATCTTTGTAGGATATATTTACTTTAAGGAATTAGGTTGGTTGTCAGTATGCCAAGTGATCAAAAGCAGGCAATGCTTGGCTTGCTCTTCTGCAACTACAGTTTCTGAAACAGGAACAACAACAAAAATTACTTTCACAGTTAATGCAGATCATTTTGAAAATCATCTCATCCACATAAAGGAATGGTCCTTTTTTTCAGGCCGTCTTACACTACCCTCTCTGTGAAGCTCAAGAAACTCAAGGAAGTCAACAATGCGGAAAAAAAGAGACCCATCCTTGATAGCACCATGGTAGCATCTGGATGCAAGTATTGCCATAAAGCATCCATACTTGCGGCTATGCCTATATCTTTGCATCTACCCATGTGAAACTATCCTGAAATTGTAGTCTTGGCACTGAGAAAGGTGAAATAGTTGTTTGCGCAGTCGTCGTCTTAATGCAGTCTTTTTTAAAATTGCATCTCCATCACATGTCTTCTATTTGTTCTTAGCTATTCCTCCATCTTCTGTAACTTGACTTTGTGTTTTACACGCTTGCCCACTTGCAGATCCCTGGGTTCCTGCGACGCAACGTGCCACGTGCTGTTGGTTACTTAGTCCTGCAATAACTGCGCAGGCTCCAGGGATTCGCCTTTGGGATCACATTGACACCAACTGACTTTGAATGACTCTGCTTCATTATTTTGACTTTGAGATCAATTCACCACACACTCCGGGTCGATACTGGGAATGGGCAGATTTTTCCAAGGGAACGTATTTTTCCAGTAGACAGTTTGTTGTGAGAAAAATATTTTGTGAAAAAAAAAGAAAGAGTAGACGGGCTTTTCCCTGCTCTGCTCACTTGCCTCCTCATCCTCCTGCCACCACGGTCATCTCCCAGCCACCCATTGCCCTTTTCCTTCCCACCCGGCTTCTGCCAGCTGCTGGCACATCTGTGGCTTCATCATCTGTGCTGTTTCTGCTCTCAAATGAGCATGCAGAAGTGGGGAGCATGTGCCATTTTTTGGGCAATCCCACAGGCAACTGTCACGAGATGTCCAGTTTTGATGCTCCGGCTTCCAGAGGAAACATCTGCCGCCTCCAGAGGTGGATCTGACTCGGAGCCCACCAGCTCCCTGGCCCTATTATTTCACTGTTGCCTTTACCTGGAGTATCTGTTTGCACGAAGGTTTGCAGCTCGGTCACATGACATTGTGGATAAACCAGCAGGTCAGAATTACACATCAAAACCCCCCAAACTTGAAAGCCCCGCAACCACTGCCCTGCTCTCCCAGAGCTGTAACTTAATGCAAAACCCCTCTGTCATGCTCCATTTTCGTGCCCTTTTAGTCATTCCTGGTGAGTAATTAAAAATGGCTTATAACTAAACACTGGGGATGATTTCCGAAATGGCCGGTATTTACTTGCAAGGCTGGTGCTTGTGTCGCCGACCCGCTTAAGTGGTTCTGAAGGCTTGTATACAGGTTCCTTTTACAGTGCATTTGAAGTTTGTAATCCTGCTTAAACACACAAAAATAGGAAGGATTAACAAACTGCCACGCTGAGGCCAAAAGAAGACAGAGCTAAAAGCAATCAAGGGGCAGTCTATGAGATGCATGAAATGAATTGGGGGAAAAGTGGAAAACTGTCAACAAAAATAATACGTTCTGGATCCTCAAGCCTTTCTGTTTATGCTAGAGGAAGCCTAAAATAATCTGTGGTTTCTGATGCTTGATTTAGTTTTCCACAAGCCTAATTAACACCAGATTAAGTTTGCTGCCACTATAGTTTATTGCTGAGATTGACAAATACTCTCCACTCATTTGTTTTCTACAGAAATGGCTGAAGGCAATAACAGTACGACACAGTTAATAAGCTTGAAAACAATGCTATAAGATTCAGTTTTATAAACTCAGTCTGTAGAAAAAAAACCCCATGATTTTCCATACTGAAGTTCTGGTCTTGTACTTTCCTTATCAAGGAAAAAATCCCACTGACTCAACATCCCATTGATTTAACCTCTAACCCTGGGAATTTAAGATAAAAATTAAGCACGTGCTTAGGTGTTCTGCCGAACAGCGAGGGGCTGTACCATGTGTTTGAAATAACGCACGTGCTTCGGTGCTTTGGCGTGTGGAGGCTCTGCCGTGTGGGGCTCTGCAAAACGGGAATTTGCATGGGAGGAATCCAGCGGCTCCGTGTCCACCAAGGCGCTGGTCAGCCCCTACGAGGGATGTTTGTAATGGAAGCAGCACTGGAATGGCATCAGCTACTGTATCACGGCTGTGAATGGCTTTTGGGACTGGATCTGCCTGATTCTCTTTAAATACCCAATTTCAAAGGAGATTCTGGAATATACTCAGCTATGATCTAGATGAAATGGCAAGTCTGCAGTCGTTTATGTAGGAACCTTTGCCCACTCGGGATGACCACTAAAGGCGCTAGCGTTTCTGCAGTTAAGCTCCTTGCATGTGCAAAAGCTAATGCAGAGAGACCTTCTTCCATATAAAGGGAAAGCTTTCCGTATAAAAGTCCTGGGAGCAGCTCCTGAGCCTGCAGGTCATTTGCTACAGAGACTGGCACGCATCCTCCCCACCACCTCCTTCCCCAGGCACGCTTGGAAACGTGGGCTCCATCCAAGAGCTTTATTGTGGCTCCCTCTGGACTCAGCCCAAGGCAGAGACCTAGAGGCTGATATATATAAAAAACCCAAAATATCTTAAAACACTAACTAAATCCTTGCAAGCCTGGGCTGCGCTGGGCTGGAGGCTTTGCCGAGGACTCGCCGCATGCACCCACGGACTACAGCAGCGCTGCAGGCGTCACCCACTGTCACCCAGGGAATAAGGAGCCCTCTACTCAATCCGTGCTGCTTTACGGATCAGGGATAATCCAAGCTATACTGCAGGGCATTCGCCCCCTGAGCCGTCAGGGGGATTACGGGTTTACGCAGCACAGCAGCCTTGCACCAGCTGTCTGCGGGAGGAGTCCCGCCAGCTGGGGAGCCACGCATCTTGAAAAGCTGCTGGTGTTGTCCGAAATTCCTGCTTCCAGGATTTCCTTTCCAGCAGATTGGAGCCTCGTCCTCTGAGCTCATCTGCAAACCTCCCGCTCGTGCCGCGTCGGAGGCAGCTCCAGTCAGACACTGAAACCACAACCCTGACACCAGCAATAGAGGAGGATGAAATTTGAAGGCAATGCCCTGAAATGCAAGGAAAATAATGAAGATTTTTTTTTCTTTTTAAGTAGCATCCAGTTAGCTTCAGGCTAAAAACCTCACTGAAAAGCTATCCTTTTGCTTCAGGCCTGGGGGAGCAGCTGTAGGTCATCATTCTCCCTAATCTTGCTCATTTTCCTGGAGAGCCATCAAGGCAGCATGGGCTGCAGCCTTTAGCAGTGCTTTTCCCTAGTTTCTTATCCCAGATTTCTCAACCCACGGTGCAGAGATTCACCATTTGCTGCTTGTAACGGAGCTCTTGCCGTTTGCCTGCGGCAGAGGACCGATATCTTCCCGGAGCTGGAGCTCCGCACGATGTGCTTGCCGCCGAAGTACCCATGGCGAAGCAACCGTGCAGCTCCCTCACGCAAAACGCAGCTCTCACATGCATTGATCAAGGCAGGCAACTCCTTTGGGACGACTTCCAGGAAGAAGAGACCTGGTATTCTGCATTCTCTGTTCTGCATCTATTTCTAACAGCGGATTAGGTGCTGGAGCAGGCCAAGTTGCTCTGCTCTTCCACCTTCCCGGACGGTTCCTCACCTGGTCTCCGTGGCAGCCTCATCTTGCAGCAGCAGTTCTTGCTCCCAGATGTTGCAGCACGTGGTGGATAGTCAGGAATGCACCGCGCGCTTCCTCCCGCCGCTCCGTAAGCGGCTGCGAGCGGGGGAAGCGGCGCTGACGGGCTGTGCACTTGGACCGAAGGTCCGAGCCTAGCAGAGACGCGTGGCTTGGAAAACACGAGCTGCTCCGGCTGCTTCTAAGTTTTGAGCACGGTTTATTCTTCAGTTCCAGAAGTAACTGAGCCGCACGAGGGAATTGGGAGCATTTCCCTGCGTTTTGCACGTGCATACACGTGTTAAACCTGAGCCCCATCTGCCCCGGGGAGCCGGGTTTGCAGCTCGTGGGAGCTGATCCTGTGCGGATGGGAGGGATTTCACGATGCTGGACGGGCTGCCCTGTTGCTGTTGCTCTTCCCCAGCCACATGTTCTGCCCGCTCCTTCATCCGGCCAGGGCCATCACCGGACACTGAGCGCTCCTCACTCCTGTCTGCTATCTCCTGTCCCCTTTCGCTCCCCTAGTAATTCCCAGCGGATGCAGGAGGCTCCACCCAGGAATTGCAAAGCACAGACCTGGGTGAGGCTTTTTGGTGGCGCGAGTCCCTGCAAACCTCGCGCTGGCTGAGCGGATGCACACGGAGAAGTGTCGTGTCCTTCCGCACCCCGGCGTTTCCCACACACGTAACTCCATTTATTTCATGGAGCGGCTTCTCCTTTGCACTCGATCGCACCTGCACAGGGGTGAGGGAAGAACTCATCCCCTGGGACCCAGCAGCATCGGTCCCGCAGCCCCCGCCGGGGAGGTCCCGGCCCCGGGGCTTCTCCCTGCTTAATTCCACTTGTTCCCCATCATCCGTTGCACGGGGCGATCCTCCTGCTCCAGCCCTCGCCCCTAATTGCCATGGAAATTTGATAATTTCATCCTACAGGAGAGCCGAGGGAGACTCCGGAAGGGCTCCGATTACCGAAAACTGGAAAAAATTAATCTTGATTAAAGCACTTCCCCCCCGAAAATAAGGACCTCCTGAACCGCGCCAAGGGCTGATTGCGCGGAAGCCGCTTCTCGGCCAGCGGCGGCTGCAGTCGCTTCGCCAGCCGCCTCGCAGGGAAAGGGCCCGGCCGTCGCAGGGCAAGACGCCTGCAAAGGTGTCACGTAGAGGGACAGGGGCAAGAACTTGCTCCGGTTTGCTCTGAATGTGCCTAAACAGGCGTGTGACCTTCCAAATCCACAGAGGGTGCAAAAATGTCTCCTCAACAAGGGTGGGTTTGGATGCAATTTGTACCCCCCAAAAATGGTCCTTTGGGAGAATCGCCTCCGAAGGGCTCCGGACTTTGAGCACTGCATTTACGCAGCAAGCAAGTTGCAGCCTGAGCGAGCGGACGCTCCCTGGGCCTCGGATCCGCCCCGGTGCCGGGAGCGCGAGCGCCCGGCCACCAGCCCCCCCCGCGGCGGCACCGCGCCGGCCACGGGCGCATAAGAAACTCATTGCTGAAATTGAATTATCCGCCGGGCGGACGGGGTGTTTGGACTGCGCAGCAGCACTTCTGAGAGCGACTTAGCGCTGATAAAAGCCAGATGGGAAGCGGAAACGGCCCATTTCATGACTCCTTAAACGTTTAAGTGGGTTAACCCTCGCACCCCGAGGTTTCGGGGCGGCCGTGCGGGGGACGCTGCAGCGCCGGGACACGCGGATCGCTGCGTCCTGCCGGGAAAGCCCCAAGCAGGCCCAGCCGGGGGTCCCGGCATCGCCCCTCGTCCCTCTGGCACCCGGAGCGACGCCGGTGCGGCAGAACCCGAGCAACAGAAATTGCGGGCCGGGATCGCAGCAGAGAACTGCACTGGCCACGTGTTTACTAGGAAAGCAACTGCCTGGGGAAGGGGAAGAGAACGGTGAGGGAGGAAGGAGCGGGAGCAGGGGCAACATTGCCAGGGAGATGGTTTTCTTCTTTGGAAGAACGTTTTTAAGTCAATCGCATAAATCTTTTCCTGGCCGAGAGAAAATGCTGGCGATAGAGAAATGGGGCTAATGGTGGGGATTGGCGGGTGCTGCGTTGCAAGGGAAGGGAAGGGAAGGGAAGGGAAGGGAAGGGAAGGGAAGGGAAGGGAAGGGAAGG